>PVHY01007733.1:0-65647 GCA_004024945.1 Uropsilus gracilis | reverse complement strand
CTAAAAAGATACTGTTCATTTTCACTTTTCATGATGAAAATGTGGATAATCACATAGTGACCTTCATGTTTCACTCATGTCTAGTTATGTTTTGGACAAAACAAAAACTTGAATATATGTAATCAACTTTTTATTGCTCTACCTATCGATTAATTTTTGGACCCATACAGGAGAAAATCTTGCTCGTTGGTGGCAGAGCATGAAAATATGCTTTTACATAACTATTATGGAATTCCTTGCAGACAGATCCACAGACCCAACCTAGAAATTCTTTTCTACGTAAAGTAAAAATACAGTTAGAGCACTATACTGATTCAAGAATCACAGCTGCATCCCAGGCCTGTTTAGAAATGAACCTCACCACATTTACAAACACTGGCTCCAAAAATGTACAAAAGGAAACGAGTCAGCTTCACTTAGGAATCAAGCAAATCATTTCTCTAAGGAAAAACAGTATTTCTATCAGGTAGTTAGGATCCTTTCATAGAAAACATAGCACTGTGTTATGTATTTCTACAGGAAGACAATACCAGTACAAGGTAGTAAAGTATTTAATCTGCATAAATATCTAGTTGGAGTAGTTTTTCATCTCTGGAAACATTGTGAGGTTATACTGGAATAGAGAAGTGTTTTGTAATTGCTGTGCTGCATAGCATCTCTTATGAAACCGAGTTTTTGTCTTTTCATTGAATGGTCTAACAAACAATTTGGCCACCGAGTAGATTTCTGGGGGGAAGAGGGGGAAGTCCCCCTCCCTAATTTTCTAAGAACTGTTTTTTAACTGATTCAAAGAGAAGTAGGTCATTAATGCTGAAGGAGGACTAGCTTCTAGGTTTTTAGAAATAAAAGGAATTCCTTGATTCTGGGTCTGATTGTTATATTCTTCATATATGCAAGTATTATCAGCCTAACAGTTGCAAAGTTGTCTCTTATTCAAATTTTCGTTTATAAAACCCCTCAAGAACACATTCCTTCTTGAAAACTAAACTAGTGTAAAAAGAAACTGGTGGAGAATCTTTTACTTCTGTGTAGTAATGCTCTTTTTCTTGCAAAGTTAGAAATCATAAATTAAAGAATTTTTATATTGTGGTGAACAGTTCCAATGTTCTGTAAACTACAAATCCATTTAATTAGTAATTATTACTAGTCATTTTCTACTATGGGCTTTTTTTTTTTTTTTTTTTCACTTTGCTGATATTGCTTTTCCTTGCTCAAAAATCAGTATGTGCAGCAACAAAATTAAAGCAAATACCCCTTTCAGTTTCTGGGGATCCAGTACTCAAACAGTAACATCTTCTAGAAATGCAGGACATTTCCTGCTGTCTGACATCTTAGATGCCTCCTGGACTGAGGGTCAAGTGCAGAAAAAGAAGGTATCAGATAGGGGACTCCTTGAGGAAATCTGTTAGGGGTGGGGGTGGGGGAAGAATGCACAATAGTTCTCTTTGACCTATTTAAAAATCACTGGGGGGAAAAGCAAAACTGTATCAAGACAACTTACTCATTTACCCACATGTTTATCTTCCTGTTGTTTGCCAGGCAACTTCTTTCATGGGCCTGACAATGTTTGTTTGATCTTTACCACTTTAAGATTGTGTGTTTGCTACTCCATGTCTTATTTAGTAAAAAGAGACAAATTCTATGTCTGACATAAAAATACCAATAACTAGATAACTGGAAGTTTCATATTTGCTTAGATAATATATGAAAATGTGGATAGAAATACATTCACTGCCAAGATAGTGTCTTAAAGTACATTGCCCTGTGCATTCTATCCATTCAGAATTGAGAGACCTAGAGTCAGTGTCATTCCAGAAAAAGGAACTTAAAACTAATGTGTAATAAAACTCATAAAACAAATGGAGCAAATAATTGCTCAAGTCTAATCCTGATTAAGCTGAGGTGAGAAACTTGTGGACAGATGTAGCAGTAATAATTTGTAATACTTTATATTTTATAGCATGTAGTAGACTACAGAGTACTTTGCATAAAAGACTTCCTCTGGTCCTCCTAACAACCTGAGGATTCCCATGGAAGAGAAGTGGGTGGTCTGCAGAGGTTAAATGATAATTCTTTGACTAGTCACGTAACTAGTACCCAGGATTTAAGCATAGGTGATAACTTTTGAGTAAAATTTGTTTTCTAATTTGTTATATCCAGGAAACCAAAAGACACAGGAAAAAGTGTTAAGTCCTTCCTATAAGAGAAATGACGGTTAAAACCACAATGAGATAGTATCTCATACTGGTGAGAACGGCACATATTAAAAAGACCTCTAATAACTAATGTTGGAGTAGAGGCAGAGGAAAAGTAATCCTGTTGTTGTTGGGAGTGTAAGCTGGTACAACCACTGTGGAAAGCAATCTACATTTCCCTTAAAAAACAAAAATGGAAATACTGTACAACCCAGCAATTCTACTTTTGGGCACATATTCAAAGAATATGAAACCATCAATAAAAATTCCACATGTTACACAATGTTCATATACGCATTATTTACAATAGGCAGGGCATGGTTTCAGCTTGAATGTCCATCACTGGACAACTAGATCAAGAGATGTGGTGTATTCATACTTTGGGATACTATGCAACTATAAGAAAGGATAAATGTAGCCATTTTCAGCAAGATGAAGGGATTTGAGAGAAATATGTGTATAGCAAAGAAAGTCATTATGATAAAGAAGTATAATTTGTTGATGGAAAACACTTTCAAAAACCAGTGGACATCAGTAAACAGCCCGAGGGCACTGACATTAAATGAGATTGGAGGCTGAAAAGGGGCAAGGGGCTATAAAGGATGGTTATGGAGGAAAACAAATAGTTGTAAAACTATGAAGTAAAATCCGTTGAATAAATGTATGCCATAAAAAAAAACAAAAACAACAACCACAAAAACCCATCACCTAAAAAAAAAGAGAGAGCATTCCTCAGGGGTATCATATTTAATTTACCTTTATTTTCAGCAGTCAACTTTGTATCATATTGATTATGAATTTAAGCTTATGTAGGCTGGGAATGGGATATGCTAATTAGACTCCCCATGTTTTTAGTTTCAAGTCGTAAGAAAAGTTATCATTGACAAACTTTACAGTGGTGAATTGCAGGAATTGAATTCAACAGTAATAATAGGTTAAATTCTGTTTACTCAAGATTAGAGATCGCTATATTCATCTAATTTTAGAATATGTTATTGGTAGAATATGTTATTGGGGAGTTTAACACTTTAATCCCAGATAACTTTTATGTGGTTGCAATTCTCTGTGGTTTTCTCTGAAAAAAAAGGTTTGTATTACAAAGACAGCTGCCATTATTAACTCAGTTGCATAAAGTGTCATCTCAGTGACTGTTGGATGTGGAATCAAGAAATGAACTATTAGCGTCTTCAAGATGCATTTAGCATCTTCTAGTTCTTCTGAAGATGGAAAATAACTGGGAAAATTGTGCTTTGCTGCTTGGGATAGATGATTCTCCTTATGTTTGGCTACCCTTTTCAATGTAAATTTTTTTTACAGTTTTGTGAGAACGTGAAGATAATTATTCGGGATCAGAGAAGTGTTCTTGCCTCTGCAGTCTTGGGATTGGCATCCATTGTCTGTCTGGGCCTGGCATCGTATACTACGCTTCCTGCGATTTTTATTCCATTCTGCTTATGGATGGCTGGGTAACTTCATATCAGTGTGTGGATTCTCTGTATATATATGTTTATATTTGTAGTGCACAAATCAGTATAAGCATTGTTGAGAAAAATGTGACCTGTAACATGTGTTCTGGATAAAAATGTGATTAAGAATCACACAAAGTGCTTACTGTGTAAGCCCAAGAACAAAGGGTTTCTGAATCTTCTCAGACAATTCCCTTTTACAGCAGTGTGAAAATCTTGGGAACAGGACAATTCGTGATAAAATTCACTATTACACAAACCAGTTCTCAAGATGAAGCCCATAGGAGATTATTTGTGTTATTCTTTTTCTCCTGTAATCATTGCTCTTCCTTGGGTCTGAATTTGAGTATGGAATATTTAGTAAATGAGATTACTAATTTTATTGTAAGTGTATCTTGTTTCTTTGAAAAATTTATATTGAAGGAATTTTCCTGTTTCAGATGAAAGCATGTTTGGTGATTAGCCCCCTCCCCCAAAACCCATAATCTTTGTACTTATTTATTTATATGTAATTAGTACTCAAAAAAAATTTTGCCCCCAGATTCTCAAAATAAGTTTTTTTGAAGCTATACTAATGAAGTTAAAGGGTTAATGCCTGACCAGAACTGTAGAAAGCGATTTTACAGAAATAGCTATTCTAGTGTTAGTTGAACAATTCAATTGGGCTTACTTACTAGGAAGACTAACATTCGTTCCCCCCCCCCTTTATATGTCACTTTAGTTACTATAAACCACCCTGAGAGGCAAATAAATATAGAATTAAAGTAACTGGTGTGCTTGGAGTGTGTATGCTAAATATACAGTTAATATACATATACAGTAAATATACATATATCCACAAACACATAGGTAATGAGAGACAAATTAAGTTTGTTCCTGATTGCATTATTATCTGTCATACCAGTGTGGTTATTATAGAGCATTTTTAGAGGTGAATGTAGTCACAGGTTCAACCCACTTTCTTCATACCCTTGCACCTGTGATGTAGCTTTCATATACTCTCTGGGGGGATTTTCTTTCAAGGACTTACTAATATATGTTTTAAAAAATATTCTGAGATTTATTATCTCCATTTCATTGCTCAGTAAACATAATTTTCATTCTAAAAGGAGGCCATCACAACACTATATAAAACCTAAATAAGAACAAGGGAAAAAATTGTTAGATGCCATTTGTAAGTGTCTCAGTACTGACAGGCAGGGTGTAGACTCCACTGAGGTTATCATTCCAGAATTAAAATGTAACAAGCTAAAAGCAAACATTCTGGTACTTTTGTAAAATTATCAAATTCTGAAAATCAAATCACAAGCTAGACTTGCATTTCAAGTATTTAAATTGCTTTATAAGCTTATCAAGAATCACACAATAATGAGTCACATAATCAGTGCTATGACCAGGGTGGGGTCAGTCATTCAGTGATCTGATTGGAACAAATGTAGGAGCAGATTTTAGTGTAACCGATGTTTTATCACCTCTCATTTACCTGTAAGTTCCGTTGGAGTTTAGTAATAATTAAGCTTTGTGTTTACTCAGTTAAATGTTTTGAAAAAGTGAAACATGAAATGGTAACCCCTAGAATATAGGTGTTCTTTGGGTCTACCCAACACTAAATATTATTCTAAGTGTATATATAGAAAAACTACCATGATGCTGACGATGCCATTGTATTAGCAGTTTTTCCCTTACTCTTGTGTCAATTGTTTAAATAAATTCATTTTTAAAATTATGGTGTTCTTATAAATAATTACTATCTTTTTGCAGACTTTAGTGTTGCAGGGATCAAAATCCACTGTCTGATGTTAAATCTGTGTTGAAAGATAATGATCCCTCATTAAATGCCAAGGAAGTACTTAAGATTGAAATTCACGTAATTAGTCTTGACTCACCTCCTATCTTAAAACAAAATACAATTCATCATTTGTTTGAGTGCTCATTATATGCCAGGCACTGACCTGTTACAATGTCTTGTTCTTGAATTAATACTATGTCTTAACTACAAATATTAGAGTGTATGCAGTGCTATGGGATCACAAGGGAGGAAGAAATTAAATCTTGCTGGAAGGCCAGAGAAATCTATCTGAAGGAGATAATGCTAGCATTAAGGTGAGAAATAGCAGGAAGTGATCTTATCACACTGATAAGTTGTATTAATAGGGCCAAGGAACTGGAGGCAAAGGTTTTTAAAAGTCCTACAACACTGGCCAGGCATGGTGGCTCTTGCCTGTAAGCTTCAGCCTATGAAGCGGCTGGGGCTAGGGATCGTGATTCAAATCCCGCCGGGGGCACATAGCGAGACCTAGTTCCAAAAAAATAGCTGGGCGTGGTGGTGCATGCCTGTAATCCCAGCTACCTGGGAAGCTGAGGCTGGGGATTGCTTGAGTCTGTGGTATCCCGGGCAATGACAGCCTGCGGTTCCACGGGCAAAAATAGCAAGACCAAGTCTCAAAATAAATAAATAAATAAATAAAAAGAAAGTCCTACAACACTAGAATTGTCAAATTTCTTAGAAGAAAAGAGGAATTTTTGTTTTGTTATGCTGTTTGATTCATTGATGCCTAACTAGGTAGAAAAGGAAGCTGTTCCTGACTGAAAAGTCCCTGCCTCACTAACATGTCACTAATGCATTTCTCTGGATTTCATTAGTTAAGATTCATCCTTATTATTTTGCAAGTCTTTTACATTTCAAAATTTTGACTTTCATTTGTGAAATGATAACAAGTAGTTTCTGATGCAGCATTTTACTGCTTATTTTGTTCTTTGTTAAAAATGACTTAAATGAGACAGAGGGGATATTGTTGGGATTAACAAGGAATAATGCAAGTGTCAGGCTCTACACAGATGTTATGGATGAAAAGATGTAATGCATAGACCTGTCCTTTAAAGCTTATGGTTTCTTTTATAGAGAGGTAGTAAGATTCTATGATAGAGCTGATTAAAGGCACAGAAAAAGAAGTGGTGGGTTTTAACTGAGAGGGTCAATGTTATAGGGACTCTGTACTGAGACTTAGAAAAATATGATGTTATCAGGGACACAAATATTGAGCAGGACAGTCTACATTTTGGGGAAAGTATGAGCAGATGCATGAAAACTGCCCTAATCATACCTGGTGTATGACTGTGAAACACTTGACTGGTTGTTGACCCAAGGCATGGACAGGACACTTGGGCAAATGCAAGTGGCTGTGAGGGTAGAGAAGAACAAGGTGAGGGGAGATGTTGGAAGCAGAAGCAATGATCAGGTGGTACAAATCTTATTTAGACCAAGAAGTTTGTGCTTTTTGAACAGGTAGTGAAGATTTGGGGTTCAGAGAGGTAACTCAAAAGTATGGAGGAGGGATGTTGATACAGGGCAAAAGATTCTATTAGAAACTGGCTGTTGACTTCAACTCTTCAGTGAGGGCCTGTGATTGGGAGTGGAGAGCAGCAAATCAGGGAAATATCAACAGACTTGACCCATATCCTTATATTTGACACAACTCCTAGTTGGGTGTAAGGAAGGAGCCCAATATCCTTTCCTATGAAAAAGTGGTTCCTAAAAAAAAAGTGACATCACGGTGTTGTATACTGGATACTATAAATTGTTAAGCTAGATATGTTTCTAAAGGCAAGAATATAAGTATGATCTTGTTACTTAAAAGTTTTCTTTCAGACTACAGATATGCTATTTTTCCATTTTTTATTTCATATTATTCCTGCCAAACAGCAAATGTTTTTCAGTAGTATCAGACTTACACCATGGCAAAAGTGAGGTGCATGGATGAAATGATGCTTGCCAATCTTCTATTATATGTAATCTATTTAGTTTTACCCACTTAGATCTGTCAACTAATTTTTTGTTATTCATGTATTTAAATAAAGTCAATTTCAGATACTGTTCTCTCGTCTTTGAATTTGACATACAAAAGTAGATAATAAACAATTTTTTGAACATGGTAGATAGTACTTCCTTTTCAAGCACTTTTTTTTTTTTTTTTTTTTTTTTTTTTTTTTTTTTTTTTTTTTTTTTTTTTTTTTTTTTTTTTTTTTTTTTTTTTAGACTAGGTCTTGCTATTTTCCCTCGTGGAACTGCAGGTTCATGTTGCCTGGGGTACCACAGACTCAAGCAATCCCCAGCCTCAGCTTCCCAGGTAGCTGGGGTTACAGGCGGGCGCCACCATGCCCAGCTATTTTTTTGGAACTAGGTCTCGCTATGTTGCCCTGGGCAAGACTCGAACCACGATCCCTAGTCCCCACCGTGGCTTCCTAGGCTACCGCTTATAGACAGGCACCACCGTGCTCGGCCCCAGCACCTATTTTAAATGAGACCTTAGCTACAGATTTGCTCACCATGCTATTTTAAATGAGACCTTAGATTTGCTCACCATGCTATGTACAAAGTTCTCTATTTCTTTTTTTCTTTTTAAATAGGGCTTCTCTCCTCTATGTCCTCTGGTGATGAGGGTAGACTTATCAAAATTCTCTATTTCTGGCCTTGCTGCCTTGGATAGATCAGGTATCATAGGAAATACAATGAATGGATGATTATAGATGGCTCAGTGTAACCTTCCCTGCACTTGGAAGACGTAACCTTCCTCCCTATGTCACAGTTCAAATTCCACTGTAAGGAAAGGTTCACATTATTTTGCAGGGGTAATGCATCAAGCTTTCATAATTCACTGGCAGTAAGGGTCAATGAATTGGAATAAACATTTACTGTAATTATTCATAAGCTCCCATAATTTGAAAAATTTTTGAGATTTAGACTGGAGTTGAAAAGGTTCCTCACTCAACGCTTTGTCCTGTAGATCATCAGTTCTATAACTTGCAAGAGGATGCCCAGATCAAGAGTCCTGTCAAGACTCTAGTCCTTGCTATTTCTTCAGTTTTGGACTATGTTACAAATGCACACACACACACACGTTAATCTACACAGTGCACACAATCATACCAGTGAAAGCTGATTTTGCATAAACAGGTTCTTCTGCTCTGCCACCGCCAAATTTATATCTTAACTGATTTAACTATAAGAGCCGTCTTTTACCCGGTCTCCTGATTTAGTTCAGTTTCTGAGGCGGCTAAATCACTCAAGTTTTTAACTTACTATAAATTTTATTTATCTATTTTACTTAGGCAACATGGGCTTACCATGCTGTATAGGCTTAGAGGTTAGGAGTATACCCACCATTAACACCCACAATTCTCTACCACAGTGCACTGTGACCCCACCTCTCTCTGGTAGCCTCAATTCTACAGTCAGATTTCTAAGGTAAATCACTTTTCTAGGTCTTGCCCTGTTTGTAAACCCTGTACTCTTAGGTTTCTCCCCTCCCCAGTCCTTATTTTTAAAGACCCATAGTATGCACAGTTGTTGGGGTCAAATCAGCAGTTTTTAAGACTTAAAAACCCTGCCAACCCAGAATAAGAACCTTTACAACTAGAATACGAACCTTTGCAATACCACCTATAGTTTCTGCTCAGAGAAGTATGAAAGATCAGAGTCCCAGTCATGCAAAGTCTTAACAAAAAAACGCTAACGACCTTTCGGTATCACGACGACCTAGCCCCACAACTTTCATCGCCCTCATTGGTCAACAAGCCTGCCACTCCAGGCACTTCTACTCCCCGCCCATAAGCCTCCTTCGTATTTAAACCGTGGCCCGCCCACTCCCTTCTCGCTCCTCCCCTGAGGTGCTCGCCGATTGGTCGAGGCTCCGGGCCGCGTGGGACTGTTAGGCCACCGCGCGCTACGCCCGCTGGGAACTGAGCTTAGGCACGAGGACAGCCCGAGCAGCTCCCGGTGGGCTCCCTTTCCCCCGCCCCCCTTCGCCGACCCCCAACCCCCTCCGACTGACTGGTCCCCAAACGGTGGCGGCGGTTTGTGGTCGTTGGTCCCAGGGATTTAGGACCAACATTTGAAGACCCGAAGGGGTGAGGAAGGAATGGGGACATCGGGGTCACTGCCAAACTGCTGGTAACGGCTGGAGATCTTGCCTCCCCGCTGCCGAAAGCTGCCCGACGCCCGGGGCGCGGCGGGGACCCACGCCCCTCAGGAGCCACAGCCTGCGGGTTCGCCCTCCGCTCTCCCCGCCTCTGCCGTCGAGCAGCGGGAAGGCCGGTGTCCCAAACGCTGCCTCTCAGGCCCAGAGGCCATCTTTTGAGCGGACAGCGCCCCGCCGCCCGCCCCCCTCGCGTGACTCGGTCGCAGATGCCTGCCCTCACACCCCCCCTCCCCCCCATCTTCGGGGACCCTTGGCGGCCGCTTCCGCCCTGCGGTGCTCTTTCTTCTCTCCGCCTTATTTCCGCTCTCCCCTGCCGCCTTCCGGCCGCCTGCCACCTGCTGCCCTCCATGTTCCGCCCTTAACACTGCTGCTCGCAGTCGGCCGCCGCACCAGCCCGGTCGCCTGCCCGCAGGGTTCTGGCCGTTGTAGGGTCTCGTGTCCCCTCTAGAGGCTCTGGGACGACGCCCCGACTGCAGGGTGAGGTTGAACAATCAATTCGTGGTGTTTCATTTGAATTTTAACGGGGGATGAACCTCGAACTTCCTCTGCCTTTGACTTTTTCGGCTCCAAGTCCACTCTTGGCATGTTGGGTTTGAAGGGTGGAAGAGTGCGGGTGCACAGGTCAGGCTTCCCACTCCTTCGTGCCCGCAACACGTGGCTGGCAGCCATGGACAGTGCTGCAAGTCTTAGTGCCATCTTGGTTTCAGATGGTTTTAATTACTAAGTTTTGAACTCTTCTTTTGGGTAGTGGTAAAACCATCGAACCAGGAGTCAGGATACCGTTGGCAGTTCATCCGGGTCTTGTTAATTTTGAGTTCCTCGGGAAATCCCGTAATTTATTTGGGCACCATTGAATCGTATATGAAATTAATTTAGTGCATGTGGACGTTTCTTTAAGTTCTCTCCTTGCATTCCCTGATTAATGCTCTGTAGCCTTTTTATTTTATGGTGATTCTAATTAGGTCAGTGTAAGCGAACTAACTACAGAAACTTTGGAAAGACTTGTCTACTCTTACAAATCTGTTGCCCTTTGTGTTTGAGTATGGCATTTAGAACCAAGAATTAGGATCTGTTTGTATGTATAGGTAGCTAATACATAACATACTTTTTGTTTGCTGGTTTTTGCTTATTTTGGTAAAGGGTAGATGGTTTCATTTTGAGTATCATTATAAAGTAGAGTTGAATTTGATGAGCTTCTCTGTGGAGGCTTTCAGATATAGCTCCTCATGGGTTCGTTTCCAGGGTTCACATTTCAGACAACTACTTTGAGTTAGCTTGCTTGCAATTCTGCACTGTTACAGATATAGAGATGACCAGCAATGTTCTAATTGCCGAATATTGGTAATACGTTAGTTTCTGCTTACTGCCCTGCTTTCATTGCTAGTTTTCACTAAGTGGGTAGAGTGTTGGGCTTGAATGTTATTGCTAAAGATTATGTATCAGTACTTGAAATATGAACGTGTATCTTACTGGATATTATGAGGTAACAGTATACCCAGTTTAATGGTTATTTTTGTTAGAAATGTTAAACATGTTAGTTTAAGGAGGTTTTGTGAATGGAAATCAAATAATTGGTCCAGATTTGCATATTACTGCTAGGGTTTCCCATTTTATTTTACATCTTGATGATTGGAAAGACATGAAATTGAGAGATAATATTTCTGTGACCAAATTGTAATAGATTACAAATGGTGAGTTAGAGAAGACCTATGTAAGGAATAGTTAACTTATCTTCAGGTCAAATAACATACTACACTTTTGAGTTTGTCTTTCTAAATTTAAGCCTGCTCACCACAGTATTATGGAAGGTTGTAAAACACCTAGTAATAAAACTATATATCATATATTGAACTATTGGAAATAAGAATAGGTCTTGTTCCTGAATAAAAATAATTAGAAATGAAATTGAATTAATTCATGTACCTTTATTTTGAAATAATTTTAGACTTAAATCTTCATGAATGTTTGATGAGTTTTTCTTATTTTCCAACCACATTCAGTAGTGAAGTTTATCGTTAAAAAGAGTTATCACTGAAAAAACTTCATTGATACAGCAACTGTGGCCTCAGTACACCATACTCAAAACAACGAAGTGAATTAATGAATGAGGAATTAAATACCCCTTGCTTTACGGAATTCCATAATGACCTACTATGCTTTCCATAAGAAAATCTTAATACCTTAACATTTTTTTATTACATTGAGTTTTTAAAAATTGCCTTCAAATTTATAAAATGTTTTCACAACTTTATACATTCTTCATTGTAATTAGTCCTCATTTAATGTTTTGGGTAAGTTCTTGGAAACTAAGTGAAATGAAAGAAGTCCTATGATACTGTAGTACTATTTATTTTTTTCTAATTAGCATTTTAATGAAACAATTGCGTGAAATGACATTATTCAAGGACCTGCTATAATTCAAAATATTTAGTTTCAATTTAAGTAGCTAGAACATAGATGCCAAAGTTTCCTTTAAATGATTTAATTTTCATTTATAGTTGGCTAAAACTAGCTTGTTTCCTCATTAACATATTTTCTATTTTGAAAAGTAGTGCACATTTGTAATCTTATATTGTACAATTATTTTGTTAGATTTTGATGCTCAAAATGATGGAGTTAGTATTTTATTTTTTTATTGTTTACTTACTTATATATACATCACCTGTAACCATCATCCTAATCTCTTGTACTCATCCTGCCCCTGATTTCACCCTCTCTTCTTACCCCTCCCTTGCTGGATACTTTCTGTTGTCAGTTTGTTAGTTTTAACTTTTTCTTATCTTTTTGTTTGTTTTCCCTATGTCGCACATATAGATGTAATGTTTCTCCATGTTGCTGCAAATGACAGTGAGTTTTTTTTTTTTTTTTTTGACCGCTGAATAATATCCCACTGTAGAAATATACCACAACTTTCTGATCCATTTGTCAGTTTTGGGGCATTTGGGTTGTTTTTGGATCCTCGCTGTTGTAAATAGTGCTGCGATAAACATCCAAGTGCTAGTGTTCTTTTGAGCTACTGTTTTTGTGTCCTTTAGGTAGATCTAGAAGTGGGATTGCTGGATTGAATGGTAGTTCCATTTTGAATGGTAGTTCCAAAATGGTAGTTTGAGGATTCTCCATATACCATTCTGTAGTGACAGGGCCAGTCTGCATTCCCACCAGCAGTGTAATAGTGTTTCTTTTTCTCCACATCCATGCCAGCACTTGTTGCCCATTTTTTAATATGGGCCAGTCTTACTGGTGTGAGGTATTAACTCATTGTGGTTTTGATTTGTATTTCCCTGATTATAAGTGATGCTGAACGTTTTTCATATGTCTCTTAGCCTTTGTATTTTTTTTGAAAAGCATCTTTTAAACTATTCCGCCCATTTTTTGGACTGGGCTTTTTGCTTTGTTTTTGTTAAGTTGTGTTAGTTCTTTGTGGATCTTTGTTGTCAGACCCTTATCACTTGTATGGAGGGCAAAATTTTCCAATTCAGTTGAGTTTCTTCTTGTTTTGGTTATTATCTCTTTGTTGTACAGAATCTTTTTAGTTTGATGTAATCCCTGCTGTTTGTTTTCCTTGCTTGGGTAGATGTGTCCTGAAAGATGTTTATGTGCTATAGGTCATGAGGTATTTTGACTATATTTTGTCTATATGTTTTATGGCTTCAGGTCGTATATACAGTGTTTTATCCATTTTTGAATTGGGTTTTGTGTATGATGTGGGGAGTAGTCTAGATTCATTCTTTTGCATGTAGCAGTCTGGTTTTTCCAGCATCATATATTGAAGAGCTTATTCTTGTTCCAATGTATGTGTATTTGTCCCTTTATCATAGATTAGTTGATCATACATGTGTGGCTATACTTCTGGGCTTTCAATTCTGTTCCATTATTCTGTTTCTATTCCAGTATCATGCTGTTTTAATTATTATGACTTTGTAGTATAATTTGAAGTCTGGGAGTATGATCTCTCTATTCTCTCTTCTTTTGGTCATGAGGGCTTTTGCAATTCGAGTTTTTTTGTTATTCCATATGAATTTCAGTAGTTTTTTTTTTTTAAAGTAACATTTAAAGCTGAAGGCTTGATACAGAATTTTTATTGAATATCCTGTGATTGGCTGTATTGTCATGGCCTTCTGTTGTATAATTTAATGGACTTCCCCCCCTTTTTTCTTTTTCTTTTGAAAGTGAACTGGAAAAAAATCTTTAAAAGTGCAAAATGTAAGGAAAAAGATTTGAGAAAACTAGTGTTTATATAAGGTTGAACAATTTTTAGTTTTTGTGTAAAATTGGATGTGATCTAAGGATTCACTTATAATTTTAATATTTTCTTACTGATAAATCTCCAGTGATGGTGTATCAATAAAACCTATATTAAAGGCAGTCTCAATTTAGAAAGGTAATTGTATTATTTCAAATGCTTTCAATTTTAAAGGGACAACAGGAAAATAATTGCATTTTCTAAAAAGAAATTATGAAAGCTGTTTTCATTATCTTTTTCTCACAGTGATTATGACTCTCAAAAAAGAATAATTTATCTCTTAATCAAAACCTACTAAACACATTGTTTTGTTAATTTACTACTTAAAATACATCATCAAATTTTATTTTTCATTAATAAAATTTGTTCCCGAAGTCTAGCGAAGGTTAACAGCTGACAATATAGACTTATTAGTTTTACCTGGGTAAGACATCTTTTCTATTTCCTAATTCTGCCATTTAATAAATATGGGGAGCAGCAAATTAGAAGATTAAAAAATTGGCTAAATTTGCCCAAAGTCACAGCTAGTAAGGAATAAGGACTAGGATTCACAGTTAAGCAGTAATTTAGGTATCTAGATACATGGGTCTTAATTATGATTCCATGTTACTCTTTTTTTTTTTTTGAGACTAGGTCCTCGCTATTTTTGCCCGTGGAATGGCAGGCTCTCGTTGCCTGGGGTACCACAGACTCAAGCAATCCCCAGCCTCAGCTTCCCAGGTAACTGGGATTACAGGCGTGCACCACCACACCCAGCTATTTTTTTGGAACTAGGTCCTGCTACGGGCCCCAGGCGGGACTCGAACCGCGATCCCTGGTCCCAGTCGCTTCATAGGCTGAAGCTTACAGGCACGAGCCACCGGCCTATGTTATTCTCTTTAAGGAAGTTTTCTTAGTTTTGTAGTATTGTTTGCCTTTCAAAATAGTTATATTTAGTCTAGTAATATTTTCTTTAAGACTTTTTAAATTTTGTAGATGAGTGTTTTGATGCTAAGGTTAAAATGATAAACTTATTTTTTTACTCTTATTTTACTTTGTAGTAGAAACTTAAGATCATCTGATAGCTGTTTTAAATCACCTTCACAGAACTCTAGAGATTTTTTTTGAAGGAGGCAAGACTAAACCTGAACAATAGTTAGGAACCTGGCTCCTATTCAATAAGAAATAATTATGTGAGAACAGGCTGTAGGGATAAACAGGAAAAGATTGATTTAAAGATATATTTCGAAGATAAAATATGCAAGTCTTTGTGACTGATTAACTGATTCAAAGGGTTACTGCCTATGTTTCTGGTTTTGATGATTTGGAGAAGGGAGTATATATGTTGTTATGTCATCCTTTTTGTTGACTGCATGAATAAAGTAAAACAAGAGAGATGATTTGGAGGATAAAATAACAATCAAATTTGGGTATGTTGAATTCTGGATACATAAGAGTATCTCCTTTTTCAACATAGTCACTAGGTGTTTGGTAAATGAACCTTAATCTAAGAAATGTATCCGACTTCTCAGGGAAATGGAGATGGATGGCAGGTGGGGACTCTGTGGGTACATGAGCTACTTTTCCTGCCTATTTTCTAAAAAATTACTCCCTGGAGGCAATTTTATGACTTAGAAGGAGCTTTAAAGACTAAATAGAGTATATGTGTATGATGTGTTCCATATGGATTGTTCTAGCTCTGTTCATTATCATCAGGAAAATTCAGGTATTTTAGAACTAGGAAAGACTTTAGAGATCCTCATTTTAGTGATATTTATAATTTCTAAACATTTGCATTAAAATCAAATTGGGGCTTCTTTGCTTTTTGATGGATTTATAAGGTAAAGTTTTGGCAGAAGGTGTGCGGAAATAATTTTCTTGGTGGGAGGGGACATTTGAGGTTAGGCAGACTGGAGTGGATTTCTCTTTGTGCCAGATTCAGGCTTTGTGATCTTGGATAATACATTTTCTCTTTACTGGGTTCAGTCATTATTCTATATATATTCTATCTGGTGTCACAGTTTTGTTCTGAAGTTAGTTACTGTAAAGATAAATATCTGGATTCTAAGCTATAGTTATTTACCTATGCTTGATGGTTTAATTTGTGACATTTCCAATACAGGATTAAAAATTAGTATGTGTAGTTTGTTTTTTTTAATCTTTCAAGGTCAAAAAATGAATCTTAGAGTTTGATTTTTTTAGTAGTCTGATTTTGTATTCATAGAAGCTATGAGGTGTTTTTTGCATTTTATAGAGAAGGAAATTGTGGTACAGAAGGGCTATTAACTTACTCAATATTATATATCTAGTGAGCAAAAAGAAAGAATTTGAATTTAGGTGGCCTGGTGCCTGAGCCACTGTGCAAAACCTAAGTACTAGTGAGTGTGGTGTGATAAGTTTTTCGGTGATGCCTTCTCCACACCCACTCTCTACCCACCGTGAAATGTTCATGCTGCCATATCACACCTACCTTTCCACCTTTAAGAAAACAAAATCTCTGGGGAAAAATACTGACACTATGAAAAATGTGGATGCATTTGAGATGCACTGTCTCCTTTTTACCAAAATAAACTTTTTTGCTCTTATATAACTTCTGCAAGCTTTTTGTACACATTCACAATGTCCACTTAATCCTAACAACAACCTGTGACAACTTGTATTTTACAGCAGAAAAAGCTGGATGTAAAGAGATGAAGTAAATTGCCCAAGGTGGCAGAGCTAGAAAGTGGCAACATTAAGTTGTAGTTGAGGTTCTGTGGCTGGAATTTTCATATTTTTTAAAATGTTGTGCTACAATGACTTGCTTACCATTTAATAACTGAGAAAGCGCTATTGAAAGCCAAAATAGATTTCCCAGTGCACTTCCCTTCTTGTGGGTTTCAAGTTTTGTATTTGCTCATAGTGACACCTAATGAGAGAAATATAAAAAGAAGAAACAGTAAATTATGGTATTGACCATTAGGATCAGTTTTTTTTACAACCTAAGGAGATGGTCAAAAGCTTTATTAAAAAAATTACAAGCACATTTTTATAGACAGTGATCAGCATAAATTTTAGCTCCTTTTCCTTAATTCCTGCCCACCCATTGATGCAGCTTTCTTAAATTACTGCTAACTGGGATATAGCAGCTCCTGTTTCTGCTCAGATGAAAAGTGATTGCATCCAGTAGATAGGGATAGGGGTTGATTTGAAGCTCTCTTTACTTGTTCCATGAATCAGTTTAATTTATAATTCTTGAGATTTGTTGACATGACTGTTATGATTAGCATTCAGCTATTCCTATCTGATTAGCTTAAATAATCAAGTAATTTAAGCCTTGCTATATAAAATTGATAAACAAATTATATATACACCTGATGATAGTGTATTTATTTTATTATTCCCTTTTTCATAAGTCCCTTTAACATACTTCTGTTTTCCCTCTATTTGTCTCTGTTTTGCCTTTCTCTTTTCATTTTCACCTCCCTTCTTGTAGCTTGGACTTTCTAAATGTATTGCTTACTTGATAAATGACATTAAAAGTTTTTGGATTTCATGGTAGAAAAGAACTTTGGGATAGAACTGCAGTGATCACTAATCACAACTTCCTTTGGATTCTTGAAACGATTTGTAGCTTCCTGGTGTCCATGTCATAAACCTAAATGCTGTTTTTTTTTTTTAATAACTTGATTGCAGGAACTGCAACCATGAATGAAGAAAATGTAGATGGAACAAATGGATGCAGTAAAGTTCGAACTGGTACTCAGAATGAAGCTGCTTTACTTGCATTGATGGAAAAGACTGGCTACAACATGGTTCAAGAAAATGGCCAAAGGAAATTTGGTGGTCCTCCTCCAGGTCTGAATTTATTCTGTTAAATTGGCTCATTTAATGTAGTAATTTACATGAGCTGTGTATTACCACAAGTGTCCAAACACTAACTTATCATTGCTTTAGACCTTAGCAATCATTTTTACCTGGTGAGGGAAAAGACCTAGGTTATGTAGGTTATGCATATCTTTTCCGTACTTTTTTCAACTTTGCCTTTTTTTTTTTTAAATAAGAGTTAGCATTGTTTTGCATTACTATCTGTCATTCGGAGTTTTACCTCTGGATGTTACCATACCACTCCTACCACCAGGGTACCCTTAGTCTTCCACCATAGTCTATTGTACCTCCTCTCCCTTTTACTCTCTACTTCCCCTTCCTTCTCTACTATTCTCAGGTTTACAGCCAGATTTCTAGGCTGTTCAGAAGGAAATTGAGTTGGACTTAGAAGTCAGAATTGGATCAGTGAGGAAAAGACACTAGCTCTCAAGTTGAGGTTGTTTTGGGAGGCATTTTGGGAGAACAGTGAGTGGTGACTAGTGTTTACATTAGAAAAACAGGTAAACTTAAGTTATTAATAATTATAATGTTTTACCTTTGTGTGGGTAACCAATGCAATATTTTGCTTAATACCTGTTAGTTGGCTTTCTGTCACACTTAAAATCTTGGCCACTAGCTACAGCATTATCAAATTGCCTACTACTGTACTTCTCCCTCAACTGGTTGATAGCCATACAGACCTTTACTGTGTGCCAGTATATAAAATCCTTGCTTTTTCATCTTCGTCGTATATTCTCAGGGCTCATTCCCTCATTTCATGTAAGTTTTTGCTTAAATTGCATACACGTAGAGAAGGTTTAATTACATAACTACCAAAGATACCAACCCACCAGTGGCTTTAGTTTTCTTCATAGCACTTATCTAATTGTCTATTCTCTTTGTTGACTAATAACCTTGATGAGAGAAGGGACCTTTATTTTGTTCACAGTTGTGTCACCAATGCCTAGAATAGTGCATGATACATAGAAAACTTACATTAATTTTATGGAATGAACTAATGATTGTATAATGAATATAAATATCTTAGTAGAATATATCTGACTATTTTGTTTTTGTCTTACAGGTTGGGAAGGTCCACCTCCACCAAGAGGCTGTGAAGTGTTTGTAGGGAAAATACCTCGCGATATGTATGAAGATGAATTAGTTCCTGTGTTTGAAAGAGCTGGGAAGATATATGAATTTCGACTTATGATGGAATTTAGTGGTGAAAATCGAGGTTATGCTTTTGTGATGTACACTACAAAAGAAGAAGCACAGTTAGCCATCAGAATTCTTAATAATTATGAAATTCGACCAGGGAAGTTTATTGGTGTGTGTGTAAGCTTAGATAATTGCAGATTATTTATTGGAGCTATTCCTAAGGAAAAGAAGAAAGAAGAAATTTTGGATGAAATGAAGAAAGTTACAGAAGGAGTTGTAGATGTCATTGTTTATCCAAGTGCAACTGATAAGACCAAAAATCGTGGTTTTGCTTTTGTTGAGTATGAATCTCACAGAGCTGCTGCTATGGCTAGGAGAAAACTAATTCCAGGTAAATTTGTTCTTTTGAAGGTTATTTTTCCATATTAACTATATTATCATTAGGGTAAGAAAGGACCTTGTTGATCATTGTAATATGTAATGCCTTTAAAGAAGAATAGATTCAATAAAATAATACCAGAAGACAAATAATATGAATCACTCTTTATACTAATAAGTCCAGAAGCTAATACCTTATTCTTCTAGTGAAAGTCTATCTTTGAAATATGTTTGTTCTTTTGACTCTTAAAATTGATTCTACTCTTAAGTAGTGGCTACACTTGCCTTAGTGAAAATTTTTATGTGAGTAGGAAGCTAATGTTTAATGAAATATATTGGTACATATTTGAGTTTCTACCTTTTTGGAGAAATAGTTTTGTTTAAGATTTTTGACTTTCATTTTTTCAATTTATCTTGAAGTTAATTTATTCTTTTTTTTTTTCAGGAACATTTCAGCTATGGGGCCATACAATTCAAGTTGATTGGGCTGATCCAGAGAAAGAGGTTGATGAGGAAACTATGCAGAGAGTTAAAGTTCTTTATGTCAGAAATTTAATGATCTCAACTACAGAGGAAACCATTAAAGCAGAATTCAATAAGTTCAAACCTGGTGCAGTTGAACGAGTGAAGAAACTTAGAGATTATGCTTTTGTTCACTTTTTCAATCGAGACGATGCAGTGGCTGCTATGTCTGTTATGAATGGGAAATGCATTGATGGAGCAAGTATTGAGGTAACACTGGCAAAACCAGTAAATAAAGAAAACACTTGGCGACAACATCTTAATGGTCAAATTAGCCCCAATTCTGAAAACCTGATTGTCTTTGCTAACAAAGAAGAGAGCCATCCAAAAACTCTAGGCAAGCCACCAACTCTTCCAGCTCGTCTCAATGGCCAGCACAGCCCAGGTCCCCCTGAGATTGAAAGATGCACATACCCATTTTTTCCTGGAACAAAGCTTACTCCAATTAGTATGTATTCTTTAAAATCCAACCATTTCAATTCTGCAGTAATGCATTTGGATTATTACTGCAACAAAAATAATTGGGCACCACCTGAATATTACTTATATTCAACAACAAGTCAAGATGGGAAAGTACTTTTGGTATATAAAATAGTTATTCCTGCTATTGCAAATGGATCCCAGAGTTACTTCATGCCTGACAAGCTATGCACTACATTAGAAGATGCAAAGGAACTGGCAGCCCAGTTTACATTACTTCATTTGGGTAAGTTTAAAACTTTTAAATAATGTTGTAGAATATGAAATCAAAATATTATAGGTTAATTACTCATTTATTTGAATTCAACATTAGTGGTATTTAAGAAAGTTTGAACTTTTTTTTGAATTCAGGGTAAATTCTGTTGAGATTTTTTTCCCTCTGGTGTGATCCTGTTAATTTATTGTTTCTGGATTGACTAATCTTCATAACTTATAGGATTTGTTATTTAAGGCAGTTTATATGAGAATCCTTGCATTTTTGGTGATGTATACACAAAATCTTGGGGTGAGACAAAGCAAAGGACAGGAACAGGGAGATGGTAAAATCAGAGGCACTTTTAGATACATCATGTAGATAGAACCTTTTTTTTCACCAATCTGGAAATTTGTTATTCTTACTCATGAAAGAAAAAACATCATTTGAGATATTTATGGTCATTTTGTTCTTTAATTTCAGGCTTCAAAGAAAGTTAATTTTGGTATTATGAAGGTGAGATGTAATGGTACATTGGTGTTATTGCTTGTTTTTTGCTTTCGTGTTAGCCTCTTCCTTTCCCCTGTTTGTCTTATTTTTTTTAATACAGCTTTGGATTTTAGCTATTGATTACTTTGTACCAAAAGTAACACTTATTAGAGAAACGATTTCTTGAGAAATCGGCAATGGAAAGTGTTATAGTTGTTTCTTGATTATAATAATCAAATTTTTCGATTAAAAATTAATTTTATGTGGTAGCAGAATCATACTATTAACATTTATTTAAAATTATATTCTCTAATTTTTAAAGAGAAGGCAGTTTAAAAAAGTAAAAAAAAAAAGTCACAAGGGAGAGTAATCTATAAAGGTATTAGAGACTTGATATTCCATGACATGAACATTTTTAGGAGACACTAATTTGGAGATCTTGTCAGAATTTTAGAGCTAAAGGTAGGATTCCATTCAAAGAAACTTTGCAGTAGTGTCCTCAGTTACTAGTTTGTAAATATTTTAGACCTTAGCAGTCTCTAAGTTAATAAATTATTAGATAGGTTTTTCTACTATTGTACAGGGAAGAAGCTTTCATTTTTTTTAAAAAATAAAGACAGTCTAAAGTGGATAGCAAAAAAAGTTAAGATTATTAGAGAAAATAGAACAAATAATTCTTTCGGTGTAGAGTATAGGTATTGAGCTGCTGAGTAGACTAGTCCCAGTATACTTTTATGTGATCTAACATGTTAATGCTGAGTCTTAAAAAAAAATTATTTCCCTTATAAATTTAACTTAAATTTGTAAGCATCTCAGAATATGATCTCCGGTTTATTATTTATTTATTTATTGAGGTAACATTGCTTCACAACCCTGTATATGGTTTAGAGGTAGATTCATTACCAGATTACACCTCTGGTCTGCCTGTCTTGTCCAGAAAGAAAATCAGATATGGATCTTATGGAACAGAGGGACTTTAATTTGCTTTTAATTCCATTATTAAGAAGTTTTTACTTGAGTTCGCGGCCTGGGGTCAGCTCATTCCTGTAATTTCCAAAGAAGGTATTTTTCAGTTACATTATTCCAAACTTGATTTTTAAATCAAGAGTAAATAGAGCTTTAGTTATCTGTCAGATTTTATCAGCTTATATTAAAACTTTATAATAAAAAGTTTTGAGCAATTTTTGTTTTATAAATTTTCGCTTTAGTCACTGCAGAAGATACAAATATAAGCAAAAAATGTGATTAAACACTATGGTTGTTTGAGTGAGGCAGTATACAAGGACTGAGACCTTGTCTACAGACTGTAGCATAAAAGTCCTGATTGTGGTTAACTAGAAATATGAGTGAACACTGAGGTACAGAGATAGAATTAATAGAAAGATCAGGAATCTGGGAATCTTTGATTAGAAAACAAATGTCTGACCTTAAGAGGTGATTCAGGTAGCAGGTATTATAGGTAAGTAGGAGACTAAATGTTGCAACGTGTCAGGGTTAAGAATAGATTGAATACTGGCATAGCAATAATTCTGATATGCTTTTTCAAAACTTTATTAATACTGGAGCACTCTGGACTTTAAAGAGTTGATACCTTTTTAGGTGCAGTTTCCTTTAGGTAAAGGTGGCATTAGATGCTTCAGTGTTGACATTGTGATTGAGGTCAGTTGTTGGTGACTGTTCTTGGAGGGAAGGAAACAGTGTCTTACTGCTGTGTTGCTCAGTATTTACATGTTTTAAGTGTTGGATTTTTCTGAAATCTTGGAGCATGTTAGGTACTAAATCATAAATCACTAAATCATTTTGGTTCTCCTTTCTTAAAAAATGTGAGTCTAATTTTCTAACTAGTGATTATAACTTATTTTAGTATTTTTTGAGTGTAGTAATTTTTTTTTTAATTTGCTTTGATGTCCTTATATTAACCTTTCCAGTTTGATGCTATTTTAATTATTATAAAACAACCTAATCTTGATCTTTGGGTAGTCTGTGTGATATAGTCATTTATCTTTTTATTTCACATTAACTTGAGAATAAACTTGTTAATATCCACGTTGTTTTGGCATTATGATTCTACTTTTCATGTGTGAAAAATAAAGACAAAAGATTTAGATTCCATCTAGAGCTGAAGAAAATAGAGGTGTTTTTAAAGAGATACCTTTAAAAAAATACCTAAAGTTGTCTTAGAAATCAGAGCATTTACTTTTGCTTACCACTTAGTGCTCTGAACAGAATACCTAGAGTTGTTGGGATTTTAAACTCAATTTTAAAAATAGCTTTAGTTTATTTAATATAAACTCTATTAGAAGAAACATACTTTTAATCAAAGAAAAATGCACTTTCATTTTATTCTTTTCAAATGTAGAGTTATCTCCATTTTCATAATGTCAAAGAATAAGCTCCCTTACCTCACTGGAGGTGATCACCCAACCAACAGGATAAGAAATTATGTATTACTTGGTCATGTAGGAATCTGCAGGTAGTAGAATGCTAAGGGGATATAATGGGTAGAATACTAATTTGGTAACCAGGATAATTAGGTCCTATAGAAATATCTGATGTATGGCGACATCTTGGGTCATTTATTATCACATCTTCTTAAGCCTTTTCTGTTTCATAATTTTCTATGTGTAATAGTGTAGCCACCTAACAGTGTGAACAATCCTGCTTTCCCTAAAACTGGGTCTTCCATTGCCTCTGTTTTCCTCTGGAGGATTTCTTAGCGTCTAAGAGTGGAGTAATAAAAATGAAAGAAATAAAATCCTGGAGAGTTACAGTTTTGAAGAAGAAAATTCTGGTGAACAATGACTGAAAGGAGGGAGTTGGATAATTTAATTATCAGTCTGTGGATAATTTACTTTGTTAAATAATTCATTAATAATTATTGGCAAGGCATTTCTCAATTATGTTTGTGTAATGCTGATGCAAGTGATAATTTTTTCTTACATGTATGGGCACCTGAAACTTTAAAACAGTAATGAAAAATCCTCACAAATCAGTTGTGCCAGTGATATAATTTCATCAGACTGTTATTTGTACAGTTATTTGTTATGGTCATGACTGGTAAAATTTAATTGAAAAACAAGTGTTGTTTAAATGATTCCCATACACTAAGTCCTAAGCAATTGGGAATTCTTAAGGAATTACCATTGACTGAAGAAGATAGAATCACAAATTCTGTGCATGGTATTTTTTTGGAGTATAACAGGAATGGCACACCTCCCATTTGACTTGAGTTGTAAATTTTAAGGAAAGTTTATGAGTGGAGAGGTGGAAAAGACTTGAGAAAATACCCATTAGGAAAACAATGTGATGGTGTTAAGTAGCCCTGTGTAGTTTGCTTTGGTAGTTTCAGTCAGATTTGAGATTAGAAGTTGAAAAGAAATAGACTTAGAGTAGTTTATTGAAGTTTCATCATATACACACACACACATTTTAAAAGTAAAAACTGAATTGACTGCTTACTTTTCCTCATAGTAGGCAATTTTTTCTAGATGAAATCTGTATTTGTATTTGTTTGTTTGGTTGTTGATTGATTGATTGACTGACTGACTGACTGACTAGGTCTCGCTATTTTTGCCCGTGGAACTGCAGGCTCTCGTTGCCCGGGGTACCACAGACTCAAGCAATCACCAGCCTCAGTTTCTCAGGTAGCTGGGATTACAGGTGCGCACCACCACGCCCAGCTATTTTTTTTGGAACTAGGTTTTGCTATGGGCCCCAGGCGGGACTCAAACTGTGATCCCTAGCCCCAGCCGCTTCATAGGCTGAAGCTTACAGGCATGAGCCACCGTGCCCGACCTCTGAAATCTGTGTTTGTATGAATCTTTTTATGTGTAAATATTCATCTTTTGAATGTTCTCTGTACCCTTTTCAGCATTAAATTTTGTGATTGGCTTGCATATTGCTTTTTATATTTAACTTTGTAATGCCAGCCATCATTAAAATCTTTAATTTTTCTGATCATTGAATGATGAGTGGGTGGGTGGGTGTGCGTGCTTGCGTGTGTGTGTCCAAGCATAATAGCCATCCACTAGGCTGTTCTACTTGTTATTCCTTTAATATCAGTAAATTGCGTTTTGCTTTCTGTGACCATAAATAACTTGTTTGAAAGGTTATGAAATGAAAGAGAAATGACAAAAAGATGAGTATATTCTATTTTGAGAAATCTTGGTTTTTTTTTTTTTTCTTTCATGAGTATCATTATTTCCAGATTGATGGGCAGAAATACAAAACTGAAATTTCAATTAAAAAAATAAATTGCTTTAAAACATGTATTTTTTAGCTTTATTTAATTTAGGAAGTATTTTTAGGAGATACTTAAGTATAATTGTTATAGTTAAGTCTTTATTATAAATAGAAGAAAAATAATCCTTTTAGAAAATTGTTCTTTCCAGTTTTAATTACAGATCTAAGTTGCAGACTATTTCAAACTGATAATTTTCAAAATCAATTTGTTTTATAATTCACATATTTAAATAAATGTTAGGATCAGCATCAACATTTTATACATTTATTTGTTTTTAAAGATCATGTGGTGAGGTAAAGATTCCACTAACTCAACTATGTGTCTTTGACCCTCTGAGAGGGTTCAGTGCTCATGAAAATGTTTTTCTAGAAACTATGTTTTTCTGAATGACCATCATCGGGCATTATTCATAATTCTTACCTTACTATGACATATATTAACAAACCATAATTGCTGTGAATTTAACATTATGAGAGAACTAACTGGATAGTAATAATGAGTAACTGAAGATAATTGTAAGAACATATCTTAGCCAACAACACACTAACCTTGGAAAGGTAAATAAATGATTTGTTCATTGTAGACCTCAAGGATTTTATTTTATATTACTTTTAATTTATTTATTTTTATTCTTTAAATCACAACCTGGGTAAATGGTTCTTGGGACACCTCCTCCTCCCTCCTCTCTCTGGTGCCCCCTTCATTCTGTCAGACTCAGTTCTTTGTTGTTTACTAGTCTGTGCTAATAAGTCCATTAGTATCTTTCTTTCCTGTGGCAGTGTTCTTTCACTGGATTGAATCCTAAGAATTCTTGCTCACAAAACGTTTTGATTTTGTTTGAAATGTGGTCAACATTATTATTAGGAAGGACCAAAAATAGTGCTTAAAATTTATTATATAGACCAAGACATGTATTTTAGTATCTTTAAACCTCTCACATAATTTAAAACCAAGAACTTGTTTGGCAAGAAGTTGGCAGTTTAATAACAGTTCAAAGCATTTATCTGTCTACTTCACAGCAGAATAGATAGAAAAATGAAAGCTTATCTGAACTCCTTTAAAAGTATGCAGTGTCAATTGCTTCTAGGCCTTTCAGCTAAGATTAAAATTAATGTCTATTCTTATTATCTATATATAACATTTATCTTTCTTCTAGATATCAGATACATAATCAGATATATAATCTCTACTCTATCCTAGAGTATTATACCCTCTATCCAAGACTTGGCAGTGCATTTCCTTTGAGAATGATACACTTCCTGCTGGGAAGTTTAAAAGAAGAAAATCATTGAAAACTTAGTCTCCTCAACTAATTTAGAAGCCTTAAGTCATTGGACTTAATATATTAATAACTACTTGAATTTTCCTGCCTTTTAAATTTGTAATGTTTGGGATAAGATACATTAGTTACATGTGGGCTATGGTTTATCTCATAGCAAAAATAGCATATATATATATATATATATATATATGGATTTATATAGGCACTGTTGTTTATATTTAAGAAAACAATTTAACTGTCTGCATTGCTTGATTCAGTAGATACAATCCATATAACACATGGGTAACGATTTCTACTGTTGTTTCTATCTGTAGTATTAAGTTTAAAACATACATAGTAGTGCAGTCATTAGAAAACGATCTGTTGTGATTATGTTGCCTGAATACTTGGAGCGTACTGAATACTCTGAACCCTTCTTTTGGTGTATGCTTAAAGTACAGCTTGATTTTTATGAATAGATTAATTAGGATGTACAGCTCCAGTTTCTTCCATAAGTTGATTTCTATCTTGGCCTTCATTTTTTCTTTTGCACATTTTGATTTTTTTTAAGTGTGCAATTTATTATTTTTTATAGATATATAACTCTTTGTCACCTGTGAACCATCTTTATCTCTTGTGCTCTCCCTCTCCCCAAATTTTATTCTCCCCTCCCTTGCTCTGTACTTCAGTTCTGTTGGGAGTTTTAAATTTTTCTTGTCCATTTGTTTGTTTATTCACCCTGTACTCTCATATAAGTCAGACCATCCCGTATTTCTCTTTTTCTTTCTGTCTTATTTCCGTTAACATGATTCCTTCTAGATCCAACTGTGATGCTGCGAATGACTTAAGTTTGCCTTTTTTGGATTGATGAATAATATTTCATTGTGTAGCTATACCACATTGATTTATTTTCATTATGTTTTCTGAGGATATTATTAGTAGAGATGCTCCCTTTGTTTATGTTTGTATAATCTGTTTTTTGATGTGAATTCTTTTAAGACTGCAAATTCATTATCTTAACTATTTTGTTAACTTTTGTTAATACCTGTGCTTGTTTACAGATTATGGTATAAAATAAACAGTATATGTGCCATATTTGTGTATGAAATTTTTTTCTTAATGCTTTGCTAATTTTTGGCCCATAGTGATACCAGAGTGTTGTAAAATTATTTTCTCCTAAGACTGTAGGAAAGAAAACTTTTTACTAGGATTGATTACTGCATGAAAGCATTCTTCTAGCTTCTGAAGAACGGATTTACAAATAGATAGCCATGACTGATTTTCCTTTGACTTTATTTCTTAATTTTCTATTCTATATTTTATTTAGTAGTGCACTTCAGATTTTTAAGTTCTTGTTTTTAAGTGCATCTAGATGATTAGTGGCTCTTCAGCATTTTTTTGTAATCATCTTTTTCTCATTTATGCTCTGGCACTTTTTTATGCTTAGGTACTTTTTAAAATCTGTATTTCTCCTGAATTTTAAAATTCTCAGCATATTTACATTTTTGTTTATTTCTTTGCCTTTTTATTTATGCTTTTTACTTATTTATGGCTTATTGCTACAAAAAAGGAGTTGCTGTATTAGTGAACAAGGATTGAGAGGGAAGTTGACAGACTTTCTTTTATCAAACATTTAAGGATTCAGAAAGTAGATTGGTGATGCCAGGTTCTTTCCTTTGAATTGATATATAAGGAAATTATTACATTGTCTTGATTTTATCTTAACTTCTTGGTAATGATGGCTTCTACCTTTATTTCAGTCTGATATTCTGTATTGGGAGTATTTCTATGACTCAAGTTTATATAGGTAACTCCCAAATACTTATATTTAGATGAGGTATTAAGCTAATAAACAACTAAATAATTGAAGCTAAATCATCCATATATAATTGACTTATTTATATATTTATGCTTCTTAAATATGTGATTTCTCAATTCATGGAATTGAAACATTTGAAAATACAGTTATAATACCCAACTTAAAATGAAAGCTCAGTTTTTTTTTTATTGAGAATAAATAGTATTGTTTTATATTGATCAAACACATTGACCTAAGTAGAATGTTATTCTTCCCTCTATCTTTTCTTTATCTTCTTTGCTGATAAAGAACGGGTAATTCTTATTTATTTCTCCTTTCTGTGAAAGAGTTGAGGTGACTTATTAAAAATATAAAATGCAGTTTACTCAAATTTTAATCTGAAGAAGTTGAGGCAGTATAAATTAAGAGTAGGAAAAAGAATCAGGCAAAACCAAACAACATATTGTTTAGGACTGTTTGTCTAAATGATAAAACAATAGAGAAAAGAAGCAAAATGAGTAACCTGCAAAAATTTGAGTCATGATTACTTTAAGAATTAGAAGGAGATATTGGACAGGATACAAGAAGACTTTTATCATGTTGATAATTTTCCATTTCTAAACCTAAGTGATTAGTGTATGTTTTTATTTTTTAGGTTTTGTAATCTGTACATACCTGTGTTTGTACTATTTTATAATTAAATAAGCTGGCAAAGAATGAAAGTCAGCCACTTATAAGAACTTATTTTGTCAGAACTTGAATAAGTCATTCTGTTATAGAAATTTTCAAGTTGTAATTCAAAGCAAAATAGTTAAACTTTATAAACCAGACCAACTAATTTTTTTCTGTTCGGGGTGTATCTAGAATGTTTTGTTTTGGGGTACCAGAGTTCAAATCTTGACAGTTTGGAAACTGTAATATGAAGTAGGAGAGAAAACAGCTGAAGTATGTATTTGGGGCTGTTTAATCTGAAAATACTAATATTTATAGGGGGAAATATGATTGCTGTCTTTTTTAAGTGTTTGAAGAACTGGAATTTTGAAAAAGACCTTAATATGAAGCTCCAGGAATTAGTCTTACAGATGAAAGTTTTTTTTAAATCAGCAGATAATGATTTAATAAATTCCCCAAACTATGTAAGCCTTGACTACTAAAAGTTCTGCATGCATCAATTTAATTAAGCTTTACATTTATTGTGAATCTCCTAAAGTTTATTACATAAATGCATGGAAGAAGGAATGATTTTTTTACCAAACCATTGTAGCTCATAATTACCTTTCATAATAATACTTAAATTTGAAGACCCTGAAAAATGTGCCTATTGAAAACTTTGATTTAGCAGAGCTTACTTTTGACATTCTTATTCTCATATGAATATCTCTTTAATTATTCATTTCTCTTCACTTTTCATTCTCATTTTCAGTTTATTAACTGGCAACTGGCAGATTGTTAATCTCTGTTTGTATGTTCCTTCAACAGATACTTACTGAACTTTGTGCTTTATAGATTCCTGAAGATCACAGTAGTAAATCTGATTCAGTTGCTGCCTTCATTGAACTTATAGTCTATTGAGGGAGACAGTTATCCATTTATAGTCCTGATAATACTAAACAAGTTCAGGGTGCTATGAGGATTTTATGACCTGACCTAAAATATGAGATGAGAGGGTCAGAAAATAGTTCATTGCATTTTAGAAATAAATTTCAGCAAGAAGAAATTTAGAACTTTAAATTCAGCATATAGCATATAGGCAGTGTAAAATAAAAAAAGCTGATGTTTTGAGCCTGATTTTCTGTATTGGTTCACTACTCAGCTTCATTGTTTACTTGGAAACATTACTTCAGTCTTCTCTGTACTTAAGTTTCTTCATGTAAAATGGAAATGCTAACAGTATGTATCTGATAGGGTATTTGCATGTGGCAAATGAATGAAAATTGTGATGGGTCCATAACAAAGTCTTTTGTATATTAAAATATTCTTTGAAGCTTTAAGAAATAATACTCAGAAAACAGCCAATGAGACTTTCCAGTCATTTGTAATAATATTATTAGTAATAATAATCTTTGTGTACCTTGCTGTATGTTTTATAAATACTATGCTGAATGCCCTTATATATTATTTGTACATTATATATAAAATATAAACTATATTTTGACAGTTCTTTGAAATAGATATTAATGTCTGTATATTTTATAACAAATGAATAAGCTGAGACTTCCTTAGATTAAATAATTTGCCCAGGGTTCCTCAGTTCTCTAAAAGGCTGTGCTTTTAAGGCCCTGCTTTGTAACTTCATGATTCCAAAGAATCATGTCTTCATTAGACATGACTCATATTTAATGCTCAGCTTGGTAAAAGATTCAACCTGTGGCATATTATTGGCAGTTTATTTTTTTTAAAGATAAAAATATAATGAGTGGGCTTTTTGGTCCATGCTGTACCTCCTTTTTAAAGACATTTTTGGCTTTATCAGTCCTACTTGTCCCTATATATAGCCACTTCAGAGTAGTATGGACCTAGGACATCTGGGCAAATCCTAAATGAGTCATTCTAAGCTACTAAGATTTGATGAAGATATTTTTTTTTTGTTTGTTTGCAAGATGGCCTTAGAATTTTATTATTTTTTTTGAGACTACATTTCGCTATGTTGTCCAGGGTGGTCTTGAACCTGTGGATTCAAGTGATTCCTAGCCCCAGCCTCCCAAATTGCTGGGATTATAGGCATGTGCCACTGTGCCTAGCTAGGATTTTAAAATTTACTCTAAGATAAGCATTGCCAGCAGATGGCTTGTGTGTCAGGGTGGTTGATGATTGTGTTTTTTTCTCTCATAAGATGTTAAATTCACTCTTATCAGTGTATTACATTGAAATGATAGTATTTATTTGCTGTAGGTGCTTTCAGTTTGAGCTGTCTGAATAATTCTGTAAAATTCTTGTACATTTGTGTGTATGTGTGTCTGTTTACATGCATTTCTGTTGAACACACAGAAGTAAAAGTGATGGGTTATATTTTTAAAACTTCTGTAGATGTTACCAGTTTCCAAAGTGATTATACTTATCTAAACTTTACCAGCCATATATGGATCTCAGCTTTTCCTTTTATCTCTTGACACTTGGGTATTATCCATCTTTCAAAATTCTGATTAGTGTATTTTATTATCCCATTGAAGTGATAGCTTTTATATTACTATTCACTAATGACACTGGATATTAAGGTTATTAAGATAGCCCTCTTAATGAGATGTCTTTCTTGTTTTAAATCTTTATCTCTTTTTTGAATAGCATGTATTGCTTAACAGGGTTATGTTCTGAGAAATGTAGGCAATCTTGTAATTGTGTGGACATCATAGAGTTATGAGTGTAATAACGCAGATGCTGATAGTAGAGCCTACAACACACCCAGTCTACATGGTATGTTCTGTTGGGACCTATATGCAATTGAAATTGAATTGTCATATAACACATGAACATGTAAGGTTGTCTTTTTTTTTTTTTTATATTACTTGAGGTATAAACTTTTTGTTGATTATATTTTACAGAACCCTTTTCCCTGCTGTGTAATTTACCTTTTTAGACTCTTCATGATACACTTTGAAAGATCACAGTCTTAATTTTAATGATTCAGTCTGTCAGTCTTTTAAAGTTAATGATGTGTCCTAAAGAGACCTTTGTTCACCTTGAAGTTGTAAAATACTTTCCTATGACTGCATTGTGCTAGTTACATAACTATAGAATAGTGTTCAGAGTTGGCAGAGTCTATCTTACCACTTAATTTTTCCTTCTTCATAATAATCTTGACTTCTCAGCACTGTGTTTCTGTATGAATTTTAGAATCATTGTAAATATATGACAAAAAATATCCTTTTGGGAATTGTGTTAGAGTTGAATCTGTGGATAAGTTTGGGAAGAAATGACATTTTTATATTGAGACCTTTTAATCCATGAACAGATAGATCTCCCCATTTACTTAGATGTTCTTTAATTTCTCTCAGTTATTAGCTTTGTAAATATATCTTCTATATCTTTCAGATTTAGGTTTAATATAAATTTACTCATAGGTACTTAAAGTTTTTCTGTGACATAAAAGTTGTCTTTTAATTTTGATTTCTAGTTGTTACTGCTATACAGAAAGATAGTTTTTTGTGTATTGAATGAAGCCTGATTCTTTTGTTCTGACTTGACATCATTTAAATTTTTCTACATGCACAATCATGCAAATTGCAAATAATAAGCTTTCTTTTTTTCAGTCCTTACTTTCTTTTTTCTCTTGACTCTTTACAATGGCTAGCACTGTTTGTCTGGTATTGAAATGGTGATAGAAGACATCCTTGTAAAATTTCAGTATATCTTCATTAAGGTACCATGTTTGTTGGAACTTTTATTACAAAAACCCCTTTATCACATTTAGAATATTTTGTTCTAGTCCTGGGTTGCTAAGAGTCTTTATTGTGAATTGGGGGATGAATTTTACCAAGTGTTTTTATGTTTTCTTTAGACAGTTATATCATTTTTGTTATTTTAATATAGTGAACTGCATTGATTGATGTTTGGGTGTTACAGTGAATCTTACATTTCTGAAATAAACCCAACTTAGACATATCACATTATTCTTTATTTTGTTAAATTAGGTCTTTAAGACCTTATTTAGAATTTTTCATATGTGTTTATTAATGAGATGGGCTCATCTTTTTCTGTTAAAAATAGTTGGGGATTTTTTTTTTCTTTTACTCTTATGGACGACTGTAAAATTAGCATTATATTTTTTGAATATCTATAATATCACTTAAGAACTCATCTTAAGAGTTTTCAGCCTTTTTAAATATTATAGTGTATGTTTCATTTCCCTCAAGTGTAGTTCTAACTGCATCACACTTTTGATGTTTTACTTTTCCATTTATTTTCAAATATTTTGTTTTCACTTATTGAGCATGAGTTTCCACATTCATCTTGAACATGAGAAATATTTCTAAGCATACAAAGATTTTTGTAATTATATTTTGTTTTTGGTATTAGTGTGATCAGAAAGTATGTATCATTTCAGCCCTTTGTTTTTTTTTATTTTTAAATTACCAGTTAAAGTAAATAGTCAGCGCTTAACAAGAATGTTTTTAAAGTTGTTAATTGCAGTGTATTTGTTGGCTACAGTCACCAAAAACCACAAATTGGGATACTTAGGAACAGATAGAAGTTTGTTGTTGGATAGTTCTGGAGGTTAGAAGTCAGAAATTGGGTTGTTGGCCAGGTTGTATTCTCTTTGAAGCCTATAGGAGAGGAACCTTGTTTCTTTTGGTAGCTAATGTTTGCCAGCACTTCTTGAGTTCCATGGGTTGTAGGTATATGACTCAGGTCATGTCTCTGTTGTAAGAATCATATTGTCTCTGCTGGTGTCTTCAAATGGCACTCTCAGTTCTGTGTCTTCATTTTTACAAGGACACCAGTCATATTAAATTAAGGGTTCACTTTACTTAGGTACATTGTGTGACTTCATCTTAGGTACAGTGTTTACAATATACTCTCCTTCCAAATAAGGTCATATATTGAGGTACTGGATTTAAGACTTTTTGGGGCATACACTTAAACTCATACCAATTAGGTCAAGTTTTTCAGTCAACTCTCTATCTTTCATGATTTTTGGTCTGTTCAGTTATTTACTGAGAGATGGTTATGAAAATTACCACTGTAATCATGTATTTGCCTTTTTCTCCTTTTTGTTTGTTTTTATTATACTTATTTTGAGCTTATGTTTTAGTTACATAGAAATCTTGAATTCTATTTTTCTGGTGAAATATACTTTTTATGTAATTTTGTGTCATTCTGTCTTTATGGTACCTTTTTGCCTGATTAACAGGTTTATCATCTTTTTTGTCATTAAAATTGGCTTGTTATGTATTTTTAAATATTATTTTTATTGCTGTTACATTATTTTTGCCTTTAATGTTTGTATTTAAGTGTTTGATCAACTTACATTTAATGTGCATATCATTCATCTTGCCATTTTTTCTATTTCTCATTCTCTTTTCCTATTATAATTCTCTTTTCTTATCTTATTTAGATAATTTCTTTTGCTCTTCCTTAGCTGATATGTTTTGTTATTTCAAGTGTTAGCAGTTATTTCAAGTGTTGCATTAGAGCTTCTATTAATCATAGAATCTTGATTTTTTTTTATTATTCTTTTATTGATTACTCTTTAGACTTCAACATACTTCTTAACAATTGATGTCTAGTATTTATTAGTGCTTTTATCATTTTCCAAATAGTGCAGAGCCATCTTAGTGTACTTTGAGAGCTTGTTTGGAGGTTCTAGCAGGAGAGTGCAGCTATTCGTGTACCCTCTATAGAAGAATGGTCTGTCTCTACTCGGGGAAGGCCATCTGTCCTCTTTGACCAAGTACGTGATTTCTGGAGGGATGCACAGGAGAAGTGATGGAGGGAGGAAGGGTGCACTCGCCTAGCTGACTAGATCAGCCAAATCAAGCCTGCTGATCAGTGGGGTGATGGATGTTGGCAGCCAGATCGTTTCATACCCCATCTTAGTACACTTTGTCTTCTTTTATTTCTTCTTACAATTTAGTGTTTTGGTATTTCCATTATTTTAAATTATATATTTTAAACCTCACATACGCTTAATAATTTTTAGTTAATGTGCATATATACCAATCATTTATCATTTCTTTTGCTCATCCTACATCTCCAAATTTCTACTTGGATCATACTTTCTGTCCACAGGATATTTTATTTTCCCTTGGTGTAGATATGCCTATGACAGATGGTTTCTGTTGAGAAATCAGCTGTCATCTACTTGTTATGCCTTGAATCAAAACTCTGTTACTCTCCATTCTTCCCACATCCAGCTACTTTCAATATTCTTCTTTTGTTATTTTCACTGTGATGGACTTATGTGTAGTTGTAATTTTTATTGTGAAACTTGTAGCTCTTTTGAAATCTATAGATTACTGTGTTTTGGTTCAGCCTGCATGTTTTCTTTAGACCTACTTTTTGGTTCACAAAATTTTCTAAAAATATGTGCTGACATAACATTTGTTTGGATTTATTTCTCAGTCCTAGTATCTCACTTGACTTTTTTCAGATTATTAATATTTTCTTATAGAATCTCACAGGATAAATGATTTTGGTCAGGACACATATAAAAATTATAAAGGTGGTGGTTTAAATTTCATTGCAGACTTGACTTTTCCAAGTTCATCCTTTTTATCTTATGAGTTCTCCTTGAACATCAATTGGTGGCTACTTCTAGTAAGTCTTTTGCTGTATGTATTTCGGATGCTAAGTAAGGAAATCCATTTTTATTTGGATAATTCAAAATCATGACTTCTCTTATAAGATGTTTTGGCCTGGTCCAAAATAAGCTTTAGCCTAATCATTTTGTGTTCAGATCCTAGGAGTGGGAATCTTATTTGCAGTTTCTGTGATTACTTGTCTATAAGTTTCCAATCTGAAATACACAACAATCTGCAGATACAAGAGCTGAAGTACCCAGTCCTGGTATGATTGGACTTCTTAACAGTTAGGTAGAGGGTAGTGAGTACCTTGTATGCTTCTAAAATTTCCAATCTTGTTTCTTATTTCCTTGACTATAAGAGGTATAATTATTTTAATGTCCAGTTCTGACAACTTTATTATCAAATTCCCTATATACCTGTTACTAATGACTATTGATTTTTGGTCACACATTTTATATCTTTATATGACTTCTTATTTTTGTTTGAATGCCAGCTGTTGTATGTGAAAAAATGTAAAGAAAGTTTAAAAGCTAGCATGCTGTTATCTAGAGGGGTTTTAGTTTTCCTACAGAAAGTGGCCAAGGGACTGACAAGAGTACCTTAATTAAAAAGATTTAAAATTGAATTTAGTATCAGTTAAACTTGGTCTAATTCTAATTCATTTTTACTCAGAGTTGCAAACATCCACAATTCCTTAGCTCCAACTTTTGTCCTCCTATCCTCAGAAGTTTTACCTTATCATCTTCCCTTGCTTCATCTCTCTTCAGAATTAGCCAGTGTTTCTAGGGGAAACACACATACCTCTTTGAGTTTCCTTCAAGTCTGAGATCACTTTTCATTGTTAATCTTTCTCATGCTTTCAGATAAATATTTTTACTTTTAGTAGTCCTCTGTATTTTCTAATTCTCTTCAAGAGAGTTGATTAAAGTTACCTATTTCATCATGTAAGTACAAATCAGAAAAAAAATGTATTCTTTCCTGAGTTGTAATCTTTAAAATAGTTACATGAAAGCTACAGTTTTATATGGATCATCATTTTTCTTTTGTTCATACTTTATGAAAATTTCTCAGCATAGAGTTGGATATACATATCTACCACAGCAGTTCAAGTCACATATAGAGATAACACTAAAAATGACTGGGTGTCCAAAATTGTACCATATATGGTTAAATTAGACTTCAAATAGATAAAGCTTAGGTGTTAATAACCAAAATGGTTTTCAAGAGTAGTAGTATTTTGTCCCTCTATCTCTTGTTAAGACAGGAAGTAAAGGATTATTTTCAAATTCACTGAATTTCTATGACTATTCACTTACTGAAATTGTTTTAAAAATATTAGCAGTGTAGTACTTCTTGCAAAAAACAAACTAATAAGGACTTGTTTTGTATAGGAAGAGAAGTAGTTTTTTCCCTGATAATGAATTAACTTAAAATTTTTTAGTCAAGTATCAAAATACTGTTCTCTTTGTTCAGCTTTGCAGAACTTCAGAAATGATAACTTTTTTCACTTGCTTTTTTTTTTTCCTCTAAATTTATCTTCCTCTTTACTGATCAGAAGGATTCCATGCACTTCCAAGATAGGGTAAACATCAATCTAAAGACTCAATTCTTTTCTGTCTTCACTGCTTACAGACAGGGAACACAATCTCTTCAGCCTGGACCTATGTAGAAGAATTTGGAGAAAATAAACAGGTAAGAAAAATTATCATAGGACTATTAAGTGGTATAGTTAGTTTTAGACAGAAAGCCAGTTACAAGTATTCCAGTGTAAATTTGTAATATTTTCATTATTAAAAATGAAACTATTTAGTCTGTTAATCATAGACTCAATAACCAAAGTTTTAGAAAATTAAAATGGTTCCCTTATTTCAGGTAAACAGTATTTTAAGGTGTAGAGCGTGTTATTTTTAGGTTTTCTAGCATTTCTCAAACTTATCTGAAAATGGATGCTAAAGCTTTTCCAAATTTATTAAACCAAAATTACTATTCAAATAATTTGGAATAATAGTGATGTTTAACTAGGATTCACTGTTTAATTTTTTCAGCATGGTACTGAGAAGGATAAGCCTTAGTAGAAAATTACTCCTTTTAACATGTAAAAAGAATGTTGTGGTTTCTTGGGTAGCAAATCATGGACCACTTCTTTGTTCTTGAGTAACTTCTCTTTCTTTTCTGTGTGCCTCTGTTTTCTCAGTGGCAGAGGGCAAAATAATACTTATCTTGTGAGGTCATATAGGAGGAAATAGTACTGATCTTATGTAGTTATTTTTATCTCTGAGTACATACTCAATAAATATTATCTGTTATTATATAACTCATATTTCAGATAATAAGACTTAATATACTATATTTGAGACATTACAGAACTTAATCTGAACATAAAAAAATCAAGTATGTGACTATGATACTCTCTTTTCAAAACTACCTTCCCTATATAAATTTTCATAATTCAAGTTTTGAATTATGAGGACTCATTTTACTATAGAAATGAAACTTGAAAAGAGAGCTAATATCTTCCAAGATTTTTCTCTTTTGCCCAAGTAGTTTTTCTAATGAACTAAGATTTTCAAGTTTCACTTGAAGTCCAGTTTGTTGTAGCTTGGATCATAAATTCCCCTCTTCTAGTCTGCTATCGTGTTTTCTTTCTAAATGTTTAGAAACTAGCGTTATGGTTGACCTAACATATCTTATACAAAGGTAGCAAACTGGAAGCCTTAATTATGGTTTGTTTGACCTCTTGAGTTTTTTTAAGGAAAGCAAGTAGGCTTAATATCAATATATATAACTAGATCTCTTGTTTTATATTTGTTTCTCTGAATTCCTTTTTGCTTAGTGTGTTACATCTTTGCATTTTGAAGGTATTTGTGTTTATAATCTCTTTAGCATTTTCAAGGATCTTTCTGCTTTATTTTTAATATTTTTCCTAGTACATATTATCCCCTTTAAAAACTCCTCTTAAAATAATATTCAAAAGTTGTTCTGTGAGATAGCTGTTTCTAAGTTCAAACAAGTTTGGGAAAAATATACTATATTTGGAAAAACATTATGTAGGCTGGAATGTTGAATAATTGTAGTAGTAGCATCTTGTTTAATTGTTATACCATACCCATCTTTCCTAAAATTTCCCCAAGATTTCTTGACTGAGGGTTAACTCTTGCTCTAAGGTACTTGTTTGAGATGTCGTTTGTGAAACACTAAAGTTGACCCAAATTGACTTGTGTTTTTGTTACAAATTTATTAAGATATAATCAAATTACAATAAAATGGACATATTTTAGGTCTACACTTTGATCAGTTTCAATTTCTGTATACATCTGTGAAATGATACTACAGTCAAGAAAAAGATATATTTCTTCACCCTTAAATATTGCCTTTGTAATCCTTTTTATCCCTTTGTAATCTCCACCCTCTACTACTACTAGTCTGGTTCCCGACTATAGAGTAATTTGCATTTTCTAGAATTGTAAACTCTTGATTTTGAAGATATAGATTACAATCTTTAGATAATTTAGAATGAAGCTATTTGACATATATTTATGATAATTGCTATATATTTAGTTATATAAAATAATTTAAAACCCAAATCATTCAAAATTTGGAAGATTATGTTGCAAATGAAAAATAATTTAGCTAAAACAAAAGTGGATGACTTTTCCTAAACTACATGAAAATATAAGTACAAATAGAGACCTTAGTGACTATAGCAGTTATGGACAATAATTTCATTCTTTTCTGGCCATCCATTGCTAAGGCAAATATTCAGAACCTTCTGTAAGTCATGTTAACACAGAAACACTCACCTGATATACTCTGTATGCATACTCTTAGAAAAAAACATTGGCCACTTCAAGTCTCCTTCTTGTGCTTTGCTGTCAAGTTATCTGCTAGGAAAAGATAGGTAGAGGATAAAAATACCTTTTGGGGGTATTTTTATTTGGGTTATTCACTTTACTATGCTGGTAATAGGGAAAGTAAATGAAATAAAAATGTCCATAAATGTATGATACCAGTGAATCAGGATTTTTAGGGAGAAGGTCTGGAGCTTGAATATCCCAGGTGGGTTCATGGTCTTGTCTTCAAGCGAGGAAAGAATTCAGTATTGCAACCAAGATCACAGAGCAGTATGAGATTTATTGATCAGTAGGTAGGAAGAGAAACAGGAAGGCTTTCCAAGTGGAAAGGGGTTGCAAGTGGGTGACCACGAGGTGGTGAGAAGTAGGTGCTTATATGGGTATAGTGGGCAAATAGTGTGAAGTTGGTTGTTGGTATCTCCATGTTGAGTCCATTGTTGATTGGCTGGGTCCATGTGGTCTCCTAGCTATTGGGTTAGCAGGGTTCTCCTAGGCTTCTCAGACCCTGGCTTACCCTCCGAAACTAGCCTTAATACATTGCTTTAGCATTGTATTATTGTTTCAGTGTTCTGAACTCTCCAATCAGGAGTGATAAAAGGGCCTCAACTTTAGAGATTGGGGAGAAGAGCACTCTTCTGATTTTAACAGTGTCAAGTGGGCTTAGGGTGTGGGGCACCCTATTTCTAACTGACTCCCTATACCCATTTCCTAGCTTCCTCCTTCATCAGCATATTCCAGCAGAAGTGTAATTGCTGCTTTTGATTGGAACACATTAGAATCATGAAATTCTGGGCACTAATTTTCCAGTTAATGATCTTAAAATATCTTTAAAACTTCACAGGTTACAAAATGATTCGTTGTCTTAGAAAACAATTTAGCAGTACTTGAAAAAAGTTAAGCATAGAGTTACTATATAACTGAGCAATTCCATTCCTAGGTGTTTGCCAAGAGAAGTAAAACACATATCCACACAAAATCTTGTACATGTCATTCCTTAGCAGCATTATTGATTATAGTCAAAAGGTAGAAAAACAACCTAAGTATCCATTGACTAGTGAAAGAATAAACAAATGTGGTATAGCCCCATAGTAGAATATTACTCAGCCATAAAAAGAAATGAAGTTTGTGATATACATCATACAACATGGATGAACCTTAAAAATATTCTAAGAAGTTATTTTAAAAGACCAGACCAATGATATGATTACATTTACATGAAAATTCCAAAGCAGGCAAATCTATAGAAACAAAAATCAGTAGTTGCTGAAACTGTAGGGAAAGGAATGGGAGAATGACTGCTAATACAGGCAGAGTTTCTCTTTGTGTTGGTTATGTTCCAATACTCAGGTAGTGATGTTGTTGTGTAACTTTGTGAATAGGGGAATTGCTAGATATAGCTGAATAGCATTTATATTGAGAAGTACTGAATTTTACATTTCAAAATATACATAAAAAACCATAGTGTGAATATAAAGGTAGAACTTTCATAGTTAACAAGGAAAATGAAAATACCAGTTAGGAGGAATGTACTTTTTAGTAGAAAAATAATTTAGAGTAAGTGGTCAGAAATCAATTAAAAGAAAAAAAATATGGGAACTGAAATAATTTTAAAGTTTTTAGTAAGGACTTCCATCTCATTATGTAAAGCAGGAAAGTAGCTAGAGAATCCAGGGTATTTGATCTGATATAGAATTAGAAACCAGTAGTGAGACATAGAGTTAATCAATCTGTATCCATTGCTTTGATTTTCAGTGAGGAACATATTGGTGGCATTCACCACCATATTGTTTCTTGTAGACACAGAGAGGTGAGGTTATAGACCAAATTCTAATCTCTCCTAACAGGACAGGCAAGTAGGTGGTAGATGCACAGTCCATTGCAGTGAGGCTCGGTAGTTGCTTCTATGTCAGACATGCAGCAGCTACGTCAGTATTTCCTGTCCATTCTACACAGCGTCAGGACCTTTAGGATGCAGAGTCCCTTTTATTTATTTTTTTTTGGTTTTATTTAGTTTATTTTTATTGGTTGTGTGCGTGTGCGGGCGCACACATATACATACATTACATCATTCATTGTCTACTCCAAGCTTCTCCCATCTCCTTAACACCCATTAACCATCTTACTCTTTTGTGCCCTCCTCCCCCTCTTGCTCTATGGTTTGGTTCTGTTGACAGTTTTAAATTTTTCTTCTCTGTTTGTTTTTCCCTAAATCCTTCATATAAGTGAGACCATCCCAAATTTCTTTTTTTCTTTCTGGCTTATTTCTGCTAACATGATTCCTTCTAACTCCATCCATGTTGCTGCAAATGACATAAGGTTGTCTTCTTCGATTGATGTATAATATTCCATTGTGTAAATATACCACATCAGAGTCCCTTTTAAACATTGCTTCTTGATTAGAATTTATTGGCATTTGAAGCTATTTGCTAGTCTTTGTACAGATCAAAGTTATTCTGTGAAATATTTGTATTCAAGGTGGAAGTGTGAAATTATAGAGAAGTTGATAAAAATGCTCTCTGATAATCCATTAAACTATTAGAGCAAGTAATTCTCATCCTTTGTTGTTTGTAAAGGACCTTTTCTCTGAAGTAATTATGTAAAAGTTTAGTAACTAAGGGAATTCAGAGTTCAGTGGGTTACAGTGGGAAGTGGGAATGGACAGGTGCAAACAGAAGCAGGAAACCTAGAATTCTCTCTACTTTTCTTCTACTCTCCATCCATACCAATCACTTGAGATATTTCTTCTCAACTCAGTTTTGAAAAACAGGGTGAAACAAATCTTGGGCAGATGAAAATAATGGTTGTCACACTGTAATGACCTTTTGGTGAAGAGTGAACCACAGATGTTTTCCCAATATAGTATGTACTGGGCTGTCACATCTAGGCTAGTCTAAGTACATTCTGTGACATTCATAAAATGATGACAATGTCACCCACCTGGCGACTCATTTCTGAGAACATACCCCTCTTATTAGAGAATGGGTGATCACTCTACTTTCCTAGGAATGAAAAGGCCTTATTTTTAATTTGTTGATTCTTTAATCAACTGTAGGTGTATGCAACAGTCACTTAACCAGTTTGTGTTATTCTTCAAGTGCTAGAGGTATTTTGAATTAATAGACTTTTGAGGTCTCAAACCTAGTCCTTTATTATTTTTAATTCGAGAACTTGGTTAACTCATATCAGCAATGAAAAGACAAAACCAATAAAATGAGCAAAAGTCTTGAACCAGATACTTTGCTAAAGATGATGTTCAAATGAGCAAGTAACATGTGGTTAGTCATAAGGAAAACCTAAGTTAGAACCAAAAGGAGATGCCATTTCACATCACTGTGAAAAAAAACACCAGAAATCCTAAATATTAGGGGGCTGTGCAAGCAGCCACATTCTACCATGTGAGTGTAAAATGGGCACACTGAAGTGCTGCTCTGTAGCTGGCAGTTCCATTCCTATTTATGTATACCCAAAGAAATATGAAAACTTCACCAAAGAACTTAAGAGTGTTCATGACAACCTTTTCATAATAGTCAAAATTTGAAGATAGCCCCAAATAGCTATCTTTAAAGAAATTACAATAATAAAAAGGAACCACCATGAATAATTTTAGAAATTGTGTTGAAAGACAGAAATTAGACATAGTTTTGAATGCAGATTTTTTATGAAAGTCTAAGAGCAGACAAAGCTAAACTATAGTGATAGAAATCAGGAAATACTTTCCTCCCACAGAAGGGTGATTGCCTGGATGGAACACAAGCAGCTCTGGGTTGATGGCCATAACTTCGGTGCTAGTTACATAGGTGCATATAATTAATTTTCAAAACTCATTATGTGACCATATAGGATATATGCATTTTATTGTGTGTAAATCGTCTTTCAATTTAAAATGTGTTAAGACATATGAGGATAGTGTAAAACTAAAATTCTGAAATTGGCTCTGTATCATTCATTCCCTTAAAGTAAAAGAGAATACAGATCTTAGTCTGGGGCAGAAACAGTGGGATTGAAGAGCTAAAGATGCTTATCAGCAAGAAAAGCCAGGGTGGGCAAGTAAGAATAACCTAGCAATTTCCATTTATTAGTTATTTCATAATAGTTCTGATTTTTATTTTCTATTTATATAAATTGTTAGAGCTAGGAAAACAGTGTGTCTGGGTTTATCTCACTATCTTAAGTTTGATATGTATTTTCTTTTTCTTTTTTTTTTAATATATGTATTTCACATCTTTGTATTCCCTGGGGTTTACTCACCCCTCCCTCCCTGATGATGTGTATTTTCGAATCACTTAGATAGCTTTTCTAATGATATTTCTTAGGTTGTAATAAAAATATTTATTATTATTTCTAAGTTGAAAATTTACAGTAGGAAATCAGAAGTGCAGATTTTTGGACTTACACATGTGCCAGTAGACAGCCATTTGACTGCCTTGTAAATCTTTTCTTGGAATACTATTACTAGTTCATGAAGAGTAGTCTCACTGTCTCTTGACTGGATATAATCCAAGGTGAAAGGGATTTCTCTTGAAAACTACATATTCCCTCCTGTAGAAGTGTAATTATTTTAAGATCTGCTCTACTAAATAATGTTGTCTGTGGTCACATTTTCAAAATTTAAAAGAAGTAGTTGAATCTTAGGTACATGGCTAATAAGGAATTGACAGTACTTGAACAGTTATCTTTAGGAGGAGAGGATAAGAACTTTTTAAAAGCAATTACTTGAATTATAAAGAAGCATTAAGATTTCTGTTTATAGTTCATACCATAGCCCATCAAGCAAAGTAAAAAAAGTAAAATTTAAGCAAAAAAAATATGTATCTAGTTACTCTGTTTTGGTCTTTAGACAAACAAATGGTGTCAAAATAATTTCTCATTCAATTTCAAAATACTAAGAATATTTTGAACTGGATGTCATTTAAATGTATTTATGTCTTTCGGAGCAAATTGCTTTTGTTAATCGTATGGTACCACTCATAAAAATAAAAATGGATGTTATTTTAGAGTTTTACAACATTTAGAATTAAACCTATATTTAACTGATTTTTATTTTTTCCATTTTTTCTTAACTAGGTCCTTTCTGATGTTGCTTGAGCTTATTCTGCAGTTGATCTCATTCCTGTTGGCTAAATATTAAGTCCCTTCACAACACTAAGTTAATGCTCAGATGTATTAGGCCTAATTTATAGTGCCAGGAAAATATAGAAGAAAACTTTACCTGTACATTAGAGGACCTAATTCCTTTTCTTCCATTCCTAGAAACACCATTACTTTTACAAGTAATCATATTCATTGTCACATCTTTGACTTACTCTCCACTGAAGAACATAGTTGAGTTTTTGGAAAGTATAGAATTTATAGATTTGGTCTTTAATATTTACACATATATAAATATTGCAATTAATGAAGAGGGAATTATTGGTATATAACATGAATGTTTACTGTGTAACAGTAATACTTCAATTATAATTGGTTTTTTAAAAATAACTTGGTTTAACACTTGGATTTTTCTACTATAAGTTGATAATGGTATCCTGACGCTTATTTTTGAAGATGATTCATTTTACTGTTTTATGGTACCAGTAGGATGCTGATGTTAAATTGATGTGTTGAATTGTATAAATGTTTATATTAGTATTTAAATAGTGAAATATTGGACAGTTAGTTTACACCAAATATGTTTGCAGTCTAGGGGTAAATGTTTCTGCTGGTTTGATGCCTAGTGCAGTTCCCCAAAAAGCAGCAAATACGAATTCATGGATTTTTATCTTTTCTTCATAGACAATTTCTTCATGTCAGAACCAAATTTAAAAAAGCTTCATTGTGAAGCAGAAATCAGAGGTTCTCTTTTTCTAGTCAGAAGGAAAAAAAAAAAGACAAAACAATAGCTATCCAAGAATGCATTCTACTAAGATCTTTGAAGCATTGTGTCAGTGAGAGAGGAACAGTGCTGATTGATTTGCAGAGCAGTAAATGCTCAAACAATCTTTACCAGCATTATAGTATTGTCAGAATTTTGAATGTTTAGAACATTATGTTAAATTGTGATTACAGTTTTAATGCTTTGTCTCTTTGAATTAAATTTGTATCCACAAAGACGTGCAGTGTAACTGTTCATGTATTTATTTACAGACTACAATTTTCGTCGCAGCTCAGTAAATAGTCTTTCCCCTGTTAGTGCTACCCTCTCTTCTGGGACTCCCAGCGTGCTTCCTTATGCTTCAAGGCCTTATTCTTATCCAAGCTATTCCTTGTCACCAACAATATCACTTGCTAATGGCAGCCATGTTGGACAGCGACTCTATATCTCCAATCAGGCCTCATTCTTCTGAAGAAAATATTGTAAACACTGATATGAAAGTTTCTTTGTAAAGCATGCAAATTAAAATGCTGTTTTATTTTTGAATCGGGTTTGCACATTTGGTTTTAAACTGATAAATATATCTTTATTCCCACATAGTAAGCATCAACCATAATTCAGAACAATAATTCAGTTGTATAACTTTTAAAAATACTAACTTATAAAGGTATTCGGTTTCACTTGATAAAGGTATAAGAAGCTACTGTTCTTTTATGACTTTTGGGATTTTAAATACTTCTAATTCCTGAGTGAGCAACAGTTTATGTTTACATACTGCTCAGTAGTTTACGTTTAATTGTTGCATAATAAAAGTAGCATCTCACAAATATTTGTAAAAGCATCTGCATACAATAGTTACACTAGATTTGGTTACCAAGGATCACTATCTGTGTTAGAGGTTAAAAGAGTTATGTAGCTGGAAGCATCTACTAGTAGAAAGAAATGAAGGGCAAAAAGATTAACATGCAGATTTTATGCAGTACTAAACTAAAGAAAAAGCATTCTACCATTGTGGTCCTTGAAAATAACTATAAATATTTTAGTTCATAATTACTTGTTATAGGAATAAATTATAATTTTTGATGTTGATGTATTTAAAGTTTTTATAGTTATGCTTCATTTGTGTCTTTGATAGTCTACTGTATAGTTGTTTGAATAATAATTGTTACGGTTTTTTTAATGTTGAAATCATGTGTTAATTTTTGTACTTGAATTCAAATTCTTTGACATTAAATATGTGATGCTTCTAATATGCATGTGTTTTATTTTTACTAGTATGCACAAAAAAATTAGCTCTCACAGTTTGATTTTTACTTGAGAATCATTTCCCCACTAGTTACGCCATCATACTTCCTGACCCCTAAAGCAAATAATGTTGCAGGTAGAAAATTATTAATTTTATAAAACAGTAACTAAAGACCTTTTTCTAGGATCAGTAGAAATAATTTGTTGATGGATGCAGCACAGTTTCCAGTCCTCTCAGTTGTGAATGATCAATGGATCTAAGTGACTTTGACTATTAATAATTTATTAGTGTTCATTTCTAATGACTTTCTAATGATAGTTCACATAGCTGATAGAGACAGAAATATTTCCATTCTTAGAAACCAGACATTTACTTTGTTAATCAATTCATTGTGTAACTGTATGGGGATAGAGGATTTACATATATTGAATTGGAAATAGCTGTTCTCATTAGTTTGTCTAATAGTTCTCATTAACTTTCTAGCAGAAGTTATATGTAAATTAGTTTTTTCTTTACGCTGAAAAAGGTTCATTCCTTGGAACCATACATTGTAGTTAACATTCCAGGTTGCTGCCTTAGATTTTCTAATTTAAATGGGCATAGACACTATATTTAACCAACATTAATTTTTTTCCCTGATATAACTCTTTAAATTACATAGATCTTTAAACTTAATTACCATGACTTACAAGTTCATTATCTCTCCTTCAGCAAACATATAATAAGTGTTTATTTTATGGTAATACCCTTGAGATATAGAGGTGACTCAGACTTAAGCTCTTTGAATTTGGACGCTGCATCATAGTTTTCACATCTATAAATGGTTATAGACACCTTATCATGTTAACAATAAAATAACCTTGCAAATAGAGGGCTAGTGGGTATTATTTGATAGTTGATATTATTTGGATGTAATGATAGAAATAATGTAGTCTTCATTTGTACCAGTTTTTCATCTCCTGGTCCCTTCAACCAGAAATACAGAAATTAGGAGAGTTATATCATTGTCCTTTTCTGTGACTTTAATGGGTGAGCAGTTAATTCTATTCATAGTGCATATAAAGTTTCATTTGGTTTGTGAAGATAGAAGATAGGACACTCATTTGCTGTTTTAATTCTTATAGCGTAGGCTGTATGTATAAGATCTTTGAGTCAGAGGAGGTCTTCCCATGTCACTCAATTATAGACTTATTAAAAAGTCTCTTAACTATATGACAGTTCACTGAACAGGGAACCCATTTTAAATACAACTCTTTATCAAGTATCCCTTCCTCCCCCGACTTTCTGCAAGAAACCATGGCTGAGATGTGCAGTATGTCCTATTATGTAGCTGTGATTCATCTTGCATAAAATCCCTTGTTTGCAAAAAATCAAAAAGCTTGTGTGAAATTTAGCCTTATTTTTGTAATTTTCTAAAGTGTTAGAGTGGGAAAGATTTCTTTATCAATGACTTGAAATCTAGAGGCCATAATGGAAAAGATAACTAAGTCCAATTTATGAAGTCTGTGTGAGAAGACAGTACCATGGATTATGTCAAAAGACAAATGATAAAACTGAACAATAATTGCAAATCACAAAGGGTTAATTAAGTTAATATTTCTAGGTAGTAGTAGGAAAAAGACCATGCTCAAGAAAAAAGGATAAGCAGAGAGCCTTATGTGTTAAAAATAGGGTTATGTTACTCAGACATGCATGTTAAATTCATAAGTTCAGAAGTTTGGTAGACTTCTGGTAAGTTTTAAGGTTAACAACAGTTCTCATCCATTGCAGGTGGGATTATGTGTTGGTACAGATCATTTAAGAATAGTTTGGTGGCTATGATCCAAATTTACAAATAATCAAATCATTTGACCTAGTAATTCTGAGATAGATTTGCATGTGTGTGCAAAGTAATACATCTGAAAGGACTGTTCACTGAAACATTGTAACCCAAATACCCATTATTAGGGGGCTGATTAAATAGAATATATATTGGTGATATTAATTACACAAAGGGTGCTCTCTATCTGCTATTAAAAGAGATGTTAAATGAAAAAGAACAAGGTTTACAAATGTTTGTTAGGTATACAAATGTTTACAAGGTTTATAAAAATACAAGGTTTACATGTGTAATACTGTATTTTGTTTTTTTAAATATTAAATTATTTATATATAAAGTTCATATCTTTGTGATCTCTGGGGTTCACACCCCCTCCCTGACCATTCCCACCCTGTCCCATCCAACCTCCCTCCCCCTCAGTTGTGTACTTTAATTTGGTTGTTGGCTTGTTTTGACTTCATTTTGAGTAAAGGGAGAAAACGTTTGCTTATTTTTGAACATACAACTGCAGGAGTATATGCAAAAAGCAGTGATAAGTTTCAGTTTTTTTTTTTTTTAAGTAAATAGACATTCTCAGAAGCAAAATGAAGATCTCTAGAGAACCATAATCAATTGATTATTTACTCAGTGACCAGAAGTTGTAATGGGTTCTGAGCAGAAATACAGAGCAAGATAAACCCAGGTGGCAAATGCAACATTACAAGCCGCTGTGCAGTTAGCAGCTTGGACTCGGTGGGTCCAATGTACTTGAAGTTTGTCTCTAATTATAAGTAGCATCTATAATTTGATAGGAAAAAACCTAGTAGAGATTTGGAACAAAGACATTATCTTAGGCAAATTAAAAAAAAAAAAAATCACCGTCTGAGAAACTACTTTTGCCTAGTGGGTGAAGTGGGTATTATTCATAGGGCTAGATGTGCCCAGCAGCACCACTCAAAAAAAATGCAGTGTGACATTCTGGACCTCTGCCATCCTGCCCATCCCTAACTTGATCTTTTGTCTGTGCAAACTTCCTCAGATCAGTTGGCTAAGGGAAAAAATATTTGGAACCTAGTATCCTAAGGGTAACAGAAATCATGAAAGCCAGTTCTCTATAACCTCCAGAACAATACAAGAACAAACCTTAACACAGCCCACACCTTCAGCAAACTACTTGTACCTAAAAATAAATATGGACATCAAGTTTCAGAAGTTTTTAGCTTTTGATATAACCATCATGGGGAGCAAGGGGTGTGTTGAGGGATCTGGAAAACTGGAAAAGAAAATGGGAGTGCAGGTCCTGGAGATGAGCTAATAAAGTCCACCCTAAGTGGAAAAAAATTCTGGTTATATTTACAAGTTTGGAGAAGTTATGCTTCTGGGACAGACCTTTTGAATTCTAGATGCGAAAGTGGGGTGGGAGCAAAGGGAAAATTCACGGTCTTGAGGACAAACGAGGATAGAAAATGGGCATACATTTTCTACTAGAAGAGTAGTGTCCTACTCTACGATAAAAACCAATTAAGAAACATTGAGGGCTTTCTTAAACTTAAAATCTTACACATTGACTGCCAACCCTACTCCCGAAATGAATAGACAAAAGCTGTCCACTTACCAAAGTCACTGTAAAAGAAAAATAGAAATGAGAACATTTTTAACTGATGAAAATTTCTTCCAAAAATCATACAGGAAACATGATCCTCTAAACTGAAATATCCTCAAACAATATGAGAATGTTGGCAACATGAAAATAGAAAACAAAACCATCTTCAAAGAACGTAAGGGAATTTAATGGTTCTCCTGAGCCTTCTTGGCGAATCCGGAAGATGAGCTTTTAGTCAAGATTTGACTGGGGAGTACTAGCATCTGTGTGAGCTGTTCTCATCCCACCACCCTGCAGTCCTGGGATACACTTCGAAACCTTGCTGGGGGGTGGGGGGGTTGGGGGGGTGGGGTGGGTGCTGCCTCTATCCTGTGCCCCAGCTCTTTCTATTACCTTTGCCATTATAGTTCTCACCCCTACCCTTTGTGGGCTGGAGCCCTTCAGTCAGCAACACCAGAGCTACCCCAGTCAGAATCTCCCCAAATAGCTGAACTGCATTTTTCCTTTCCCTTCTGCCATGCAGACACAGCACTGGGCATCTAGGTGTTGTTGCAGTCACTGCCTTTGTTTAGGTGTAATTTGGTTGGACCTATGGATCAGGTGAGTACATGCCTTCCCTCTTCCCCAGAAGGCTGCTTTAAAGGAATTATTCACAAGTTGCTTACCTCACATCTCCGCGGGTCCATGGCAATTCTAAGACCAGAGGGAGAAAAAATGCCCTACTCTGCTGCTTATTTTTGGGTCTGTGAAAAGGAGAAAAGAATGTGTCCACTTCACCTAGACTGGTCAACATTAATCCAAAAGAATGTACTTCAGTTACTGCTTCCTACAAGCTGCCTTCTTACCCACATCCTTAGCTGAGGCCAATATTTTCTCCCAGGTAAAAAGAGTAATGACTTTTCAAAGGTATCTAAAACAGCTTGTGAAGGTATCTCAGTTTTCCTGCAGGGGGAGACATCTTCCAGTTTATGAAGAACAGAATAAAACCTGCAATGTCAACAAGCTGGCTTAGGGAAGCTTGCAAGTACATTTCAAAATAAAAAGTTGACATAACATCAGCTGGAGTTCTTATTTTAGTTTTCTTGGGTGAGGGATAATTTTATCATTTTTTTAATAAAGCATACTTCCAAAGAGTAAATCTTGAGCATTGTATATGATGCATGTACACTGTGTAATGGCCTTAATTCTTCTGTTTCAATCTTGTTCCCTGTCAGATCAATGTTATTGTGTAATAAAGTAAAATTTCAAAAGATCCACTATCCTCAGTGAACATGCATACACTTACATGCATAAATTATACCTGTTTATTTTATTTTTTAATAGATTTATCATTTTTAAAATTATTACATTTTAAGAGGACCGGCATATTAGGAAAAAGATGAAGGGAAAGTAGGAACACCTGCATAGACACAGGTGGACAGGAGAACTGCTGCTGTTGCTTAACAAAGAACAGATTTATAAAAAGTCACAGGTGAGTTGGAGAGGTGCCTCCCCGCAGAACTTAAATTGTCAATACAGAAAACAAAAGATCCTGTAAGTACCACAGCTTATTATTTGAGAGCTGGGATCATTTCTACTGAGCGTTGAGTGAGAGGGTTCCTAAATGTAGCTAGTCATGTGAAAGGCTAAGGTGCATACTTTTTCTTCAGTAAGACCATCTCTCTTCACCCGTGATCAAGAAAGTGTTAACCTTCAGTAAATCTTACTAGGTGCATGTTGTAGGGTAAGTGAGTTAGGCCTTTTCTGTTATTAGTCTCTATGACCAGCATCTGAGGTATTGCCTTCCCCATGATTATGTGTCTGAGCCTAGTAGATGTTTGCATGAGTAGGCTTACCTTGACCTACTGAGGAGGAAGGGGATTTAGGTTAGCATCACCCTGGGAGGGAGTGTCAGAAGAGAACTTAAAGAAAATAGAAAGGAGAATTAACAGCAAGAAAGAAACTTGAGGGACAGTTTTCTTTGCTGCCTGTTTTCCTGTCATTAAATTCTATGCAGATGATTCCAAGGGCTCCAGCCTTCTTCAGCTGCTAGAACTGATAATGAACCTACCCAGATTGGGATGGTTGCAATACATATGCCATTTATTGCATAGGTGGCCTATACAATCAAAAAAATATCCGGGCACCTACTCTAAGTTGCTGGTATGTCTTCAGAGTTAGAAAAAGCTACTAGAATGTAGGCAGTTGTCATGAGAATAGTGAGACATTCGGTTTAAAACTTGCCATGCACTGTGTTCACAATCTGAACATGTTATTCCATGTCTTTGTTAAGTTCATACATATGAGAAGATTTTTACACTCTGGGCTGTGTAGACTTCATGAAATTGTAATGGCTGGTTTTGAGAGAGCTAGTCTTACCTCTGAATAATGAGGATTCATTATTCATTTTGTGCCACCAGGCACAGAGTCTAATTCAATTCTGCAAATTAAACTCCTTGCATAATCAGGAATATTGGGAGGGTCACAGGGTGGGAGGAAAAGAAGTAACTATTATTGTCTATATGACAGGGAGTCATGCAGTAATACTGGGGTGCAATTTTATGCTGTTTTATTTATATCCTACCTCCACACCCTCATTTATACCTTGTTTCCTTGTGTGAACAGCTAATGTTTATTCACCCTTAATAGTACCAATTATTTTTCAAACAAATTTTTATTGTGCTAACATTGTTTTAAACATTGCACAAATTTCTGGTGTACAACATTTTAATTCTATATTTGTAATTTATTGTCATTGAAAGAAATACTACATGACCCAGCTATTCTACTTGTGGGTTTTTCCCAAAAACAGGATAACACATATGAAAAGATATGTATATCTCTATATTCATTGCAGTATTATTTATAATAGCCAAGATATGGAAACAATCCATGTCCATACACCAAATAAAGAAATGACGTGTGTATGTTTGTATGTGTGTGTATGCAGTGGGATGCAGTATATACATTATAATTCTTGTCAGCAATATGATGAATTAAAATATTCATGTTCCCTATTTTATGTGGGAAGAAACTGAAGCCTAGAGAAAATCTGTCCACAATCCAATGACCAGTGGGTGGTAGATTTAGCATTCACTCTAGCAGTCCTCAGAACCCGGGCTCCCAAATGCCATTCTCTTATGACACTACTACTCTGGTCTATGTCTTCTATGTGAAAGTTACTTGATGCCACCAAATTTTCTCTTCACAGTTTTCATAGCCTGGCATCATATTGCCCATTTTATCCATCGCACCTGCCAACATTCACTCTTCTCCAAACACTGTTCACTAAAGGATTTTTTGCTACTTCTTGTCTGCTATGTCAGTGGTGATTTACTTTCATCAGAGGCAGTGAGATATGTAGGTGTGTGTTCATTAATTTTAATCCCAGTGGCCAGTGGCTAGTTTCCTGAAGTAGGCAACTTCTTCCAGAGACGAAGATGTGGCATCATTTCAAAGGCGCGTTCTGGGAGGGTGGCTCTTCAGCTGTCATTAACTCTAATCAACACTAGATGCTTTGTCAAGTGGTAAAATGAAAGCCAGAAATTAGTTTTTGCTAGTGAAATTAATTGTATTTGAGATATGTAGAGTGGCCAGAAATATGAATAGCGCCTAAGACATGTGCAGGACCAATAATCTTACCCTTGGAGTGGTACTGCTGGTTTGATTTCAGTCTTTTGCCAGTATATATATAGCCTCCTGATCAAAGTCTTGTGGCCAAATACTGAACATAGTAAGTTCAATTGACCCACCCTTTGGATACTACTTTTTTTCCCCCTCTGGTGAACTTTTCATATCCATGAGATTCAGAGCACCTTAGGAAAGACAGAATTGGGAACTGACCTGATAAAACAGGTTTTTGCTTATTTATTTATATGCTAAATGTTTGTAGGGGAAGATATATTCAGTCCCAGAGTTATTTCAAGTGGAAATGTAGTGTGACTGTGGAGAGTCTCCTTGGGGCCTCATATCTAATGCCTTTGCTTTTTGTTGGCTACTGATATCAACTATAAAATTCTAATAATTGCTGGATTATATGGAATTTCATCTTAATTTTCTTAAGAAATTGCATATGACTCAGTGATACCTTTATTAGGTATTTATCCAAATAATATGAAAATGATAATATGAAAAGATTTATCTACACAGGAGGAATTCACAATTGCCAGATCATGGAAGCAACCCAAGTGTCCTCCAACAGATGAAGGATAGATAAATTGTGGAACATATACTTTTTTTTTTTAAAACAATTTAATTTTTTTTACTGATTGCATACACACATATTACATCATTGTCTACCCTGAGGTTCTGCCATCACCTTGTCACCTGTGAAGCATCTTTATCATTTGTGCCCTCCCCTCCCCCAATATTGCTTTCCTCCCCCTCTCTTGCTCTGTGCTTCAATTCTGTTGGCAGTTTTATTTTTCCTTGTCCTTTTGTTTATTTTCCCTGTATCCCTCATATAAGTGAGCCCATCCCTTCTTTTTCTTTTTCTTCCTGGCTTATTTCTGCTAACATGAGCCCTTCTAGCTCCAACCATGTTGCTGTGAATGACATAAGTTTGTCTTTTTGATTGGTGAGTAATATTCCATTGTGTAGATATACCACATCTTTTTCAGCCATTCATCATTTTGGGGGCATTTGGGTTTTTTCCATATCTTGACAATTGTAAATAGTGCTGCAATAAATGTGCATACAGGTGTCCTTTATAATTAGTGATTTTGTATCCTTTCGGTAGATTCCCAGTAGTGGGATTGCTGGGTGAAATGTCAGTTCCACTTTCAGTTGTTTGAGGGTCCTCCTTCCATAGTGGCTGGACCAGTTGGCTCAGCCTTCCATAGTGGCTGGACCTGTTGGCACTTTCACCAGCAGTGTAAAAATGTTCCTTTTTCTCCACATCCTTGCCAACACTTGTTCATTTTTTTAATAGGGGCTATTCTTATATGGTATTCTCAGTGTGGTTTTCATTTGCATTTCACTGATTATTAGTGATGCTGAGCATTTTTCATATGGCCTATTAGCCATTTGTATTTCCTCTTTGGACAAGTGTCTTTTTAGTTCTCCCCATTTTTTATGTGGGCTTTTTGCTCTGTTTTTATTAAGTTGTGTGAATTCTTTGTATATCTTTGTTAGCAGGCCCTTATCACTTGTATGGAGGGCAAACGCTTTCTCCTATTTGGTTGGGTTTCTTTTTGTTTTGGTTATTGTTTCTTTTGCTGTACAGAAGCTTTTTAGTTTGATATAGTCCCAGCTGTTTATGTTTTCCTTCATTTTTTTTTTTTTAGTATCTTTAGGTGTGTCCTGAAAGGGGTTTCTGTAGTTCTTAGAGAGTTTTGCCCAAGTTTTCCTCTATGTATTTTATGGTTCAAGTCTTACATTTAAGTCTTTTATCCATTTTGAGTTGGGTTTTTGTACAAGATGTGAGGGAGTTGGAATATATACTTGGAGTATTACACAGCTGTGAAGAAAGATGGAAGGTGCTATTTGGGAACAAAGTGGACAGACCTTTGGTGTTTATATTGAATGAAAGCAATTGAAATTAAAGACAGGAATCAAATGATTTCACTCATCAATGGAATATAAATGCCCCACCTCCCAATTATACACAAAGAATAGGAGGAATAAAATTTGAACATGGTAAAAATAAAAATGAAAAAAGATAGTAGTTACCAGAAGAACTAAGAAAAATGGTGGAAGGAGGTGGGGAGAGAGGCAGAGGAGGGATGGGTATAGGTGGTTTGGCAGAGGGAGGAAAAAAAGTGTAAAATTGTGAAAAATATCTTTTAAGGAATATTTTCTTAGTATTTAGAACACAATTAAAACATTGAGCGTAAAAACAGCCTTCGCAACTATTTTGCAGAGTTTTGAAAATCTCTTGGGTAAATACTGATTAGGGAATGAGTTTACTTTTGCCAGTTTATTTTGATAAGTCAGAGGCATTGTACACTAAGAATTGAGTTAGTGAACTGGGAAGGGTACCAAACAATTAAAAAAAATAGTAGTAATTAGAAATGGCTGCACGTTCTAGGCTTAATTCTCTTTCCTAAGCTCTTATTATAAGTATTATTTCCCATTGAGACACTGTTCCTGTTCCCTTCACATTGCACAGAACATTTCATCTTTTCATTCATGACCCAAGCCACAATTCCACATTCTCAAGTGAAGTCTTCACTGACTTTCCCTTGTGTTCATCATGAACTTTTTAAACGATACGTATAGCATGCATGGAAAAGCTTTTGATTATACAGTCACTTCTCAGACAGTGTTTATTATGTAATTTAGATGCAAGTTAATTAAGGAACAAGATTTGCATTAAGCGAATTTCTGTTGATGAAATGCCAATTGGGACTTCATTTCTTTGCAAATGGGAAGCTGTGTTGCTTGCTGTTTTGCTCTCTGGCATCTTTTTTTTTTTTTTTTTCATCCACTAGTGTTTGCTCATCATTTTTCTTTTATCCTCTGGTTTACCTTTGGAGATTTTTGAGTTGATAGAAGCAAATTACAAAAACCAAAGATGATAAAGAAAAATAACTACTGAACGTATGAATTAAAGATCAAAAGAGGAAGCATTTTCATCTTTTTTTTCAGTTTTAATTCACCAGTTTATTATTTTTATCGTGGCAATACCAGAATACAAATACATTTGTATTCTGCTATAAGCACTATGCTTATTACTGAAATTCTTATAAAGAAAAACAATTCTTGTAAGAAAAACAACTTTGTATAGTGAATTTTAAGTTGTATTGCTCCACCTCCTTCCTTTAATAATTTTTTTGATGATTTAGTTTTCTAATAACATGGATGTATATATAAAAAGCAATAAAATTGTTTCATAACGATGATGTGTTGGCCTGTTTAATGAGATTTTTATCTGTAATTATATTAAAATATATTTTATCTATGATAATATAAATATTTAAGTGTCATGTAATATAAAATATATGATATCTACCAACATATATACTTGTGTATATTTGTACTCAAAATATGATATACTTTATAAATAATAGCATAAACACATACTATACTTATTTATGATGTGTATTATATCAGTTATGCCTACTCTCTAAGTATATATTATTGCATTAGATGAGACTTGAATATTATGGTGAATATTTACTTAATGGTTGAAATGTTGTCTCTTCAATGGGATAAGAAAGTCCTCCCAGAACCCTCAAACTAATGAAAATGAAACTACCATTTGACCCAGCAATTGCTCTTCTGGAAATCTACCCAAAGGAGACCTCAGTGTTTATACAAAGGGACACCTGTGCTCAGATGCTTACTACATCACTATTTATAATTGCAAGGACATGGAAACAACTGTCCCAAGACAGATGAGTGGATGAAAAAGATGTGGTATATACACACACAATGGAATATTACCCATCAATTAAAAATGATAAATTTGATGAATTTATGATAACATGGATGTACCTAGAAGAAATCATACTAACAAACAAGTCATAAATTTGATGAATTTATGATAACATGGATGTACCTGAAAGAAATCATACTAACAGAAACAAGTCAGAAAGAAAAAGACAGAAACTAAATGGTTTCACTAATATATGGTACATAGGGAAAAAAAGCAAAAGGCCAGGAAAATAAGTCCAAACAAATTAACAACCAAGCTAAAGAACACAACTTGGGGGGGGGCGGGAAGATGGGAGGGAATGGTCAGGGAGGGGAGTTGGTGGGTGAACCCCCGGGAAAACAAAGATGTGAAATATATATATATATATATATATATATATATATATATATATATATATATATATACTATTTAAAAAATGTCCTCCAAGAATGCAAACCTACTGAACACTTGTGTGCATTTTCCTTATGCCTAAAACAACCTTAGGTTCACACTAGATTGTATGGGAGGAAATACGAGAGTAAGGAATCCAGCATCAAATTTTGACTGACAAAGTTCATCTAGCCTTTTATGTCGTTACTGTTGGAGGACATCAACTTTGTATATGTATGTTCTTTAACTATTTTATAAGCCTAAGAATTCCTAGGAAGATAACTGGCAGCAACTCTTGTGAACACTGAAGTTCTCAAGTTGAGAACATAAGCTTTTCGGAAGTAGAACTCAAACAGTAGATTCAAGTAATTGAATTTCTGCAGAATCAAATAGAGGGCAGGTTTTCCAAGACAGGCTCAAGTGATTTATCAGAAAGAGCTCACTTAATTTGCTTACCTGGTTTCATATATGGTTGTGGTGTTCCTTCTTGTAGCTTGAAAATGAAAATCTAACAAACAGAAAATAGACACAGTCCCATTATTTACCAGTTGGGTGACGTAGGCTTATTTACTTAATAACTTCAGGTTTTACTTACCACATCTATTAAAAAAGAGAAAACCAGTATTCTACAAGCATAGCCATCCGGTCCAGTGCCTGATGTAATTAACAGTTAACAATGCTAGTTTACTGAAAATAATTTTATTTTTTATTTTGTTACTAAAATATTTTTACATTGATTGTGCACACACACACATATACATACATATTTTACATCATCGTCTACTTTAAGGTTCTCTACTACCTTATCACCTGTGAATCATCATCTTATTCTCTTGTGCCCATCCCTCCCCCAATTTTACCCTCTTCCCCTCTCTTGCTCTATGCTTCAGTTCTGCTGGCAGTTTTAATTTCCTTGTCCTTTTGTTTGTTCTTCCTATATCTCACATAGAGTTGAGATCATGCAGTATTTTACTTTATCTTTCTGGCTTATTTATGCTAACATGATTACTTCTAGCTCCAACCATGTTATCACAAATGCATCTAGCTTGTCTTTTTTGATTTATGAGTAATATTCCATTGTGTACATATACCACAACTTTCTGATTCATTCATCTGTTTAGGGGCATTTGGGTGTTTCCATATCCTGGCTATTGTAAATAGTGCTGCAATAAACATCTGTATACAGGTGTCCTTTTGAACTAGTGTTTTTGTATCCTGTGGGTTGATTCCCAGAAATGAGATTGCTGGATTGAATGGTAGTTCCATTTTCAGTAGTTTGAAGGTCCTCCACAAGCTTTCCATAGTGGCTGGACCAGTTTGCATTCCCACCAGCAGCGTAAAACTGTTCCCTTCTTTCCACATGCACACCAACATTTGTAGTTGCCTCTTTTTTTATATGGGCCGGTCATACTGGTGTAAGATGGTATCTCAGTGTGGTTTTGATTTGCATTTCCCTGATTATTAGTGATGTTGAGAATTTTTTCATATGCCAAATGGCCATTTGTATTTCCTTTTGCTTTGTTTTTGTTAAGTTGTGTGAGTTCTTTGTGGATCTTTGTTATTTGACCCTTATCATTTGTATGGAGAACAAAATTTTTTTCCCCATTTGGTTGAGTTTCTTTTTGTTTTGGTTATTGTCTCTTTTGCTGTACAGAAGCTTTTTAGTTTGATGTAGTCCCAGCAGTTTATGTTTTCCTTCATTTAAAAAAAAATTATCTGTAGATGTGTTCTGAAAGAGGTTTCTGAAGTTTAAGTCTTGGAGTATTTTGTCCATATTTTCTTCTATGTATTTTATGGTTCCAGACCATAAAAAACTTACATCAAGTCTTTTATCCACTTTGAGTTGGTTTTTGTACATGGTGTGAGGGAGTAGTCTAGATTCAATCTTTTTGCATGTGGCAACCCAGTTTTCACAGCACCATTTGTTAAGGAGACTATCCTTGTTCCATTGTATGGTTTTTGTCCCTTTGTCATAAATTACTTGATCATACACGTGTGGCTTCATTCGTGGGCTTTCAATTCTGTTCCATTGCTCTGTGTATTTTGTTTTATTCCAGTACCAGAGCATGAGGTCTTGAGCATTCTTGGAAAGTTTGGGAAACATGGCGGGATGATAGGATGTGTTGGAAAATGTAAGGGTGAAAGTGGAAGGGAAGTATTTTGGGATTAGTTAAGGGGAGTCTTGCATGCAACAAGAATTTATGCATGTAGAATGAAGAGTAATGCTTTCCCTCCCATCATATGATGCAATATAGTATGCCCCATAATTGCCAAAGCAACTGAGGTGTCTTCTCAATAGTTGAGGAGAAACAGTAGCATATCAGACAGTGCTGAAATGTAATGTAATAAGTCCTGAAAAGTCATAAAGTAATCTTAAATACATATATGAAGAAAAATCAATCTGAAAAGGCTATCTACTATGTGATTACAACTATAAGATATTCTGGAAAAGGCAAAACTCTGGAACAGCAAAAGGTCAGTGGTTGTAGAGTGTGGTGGAATGGGTAATAAGTAGATGAAAATCAGGATTTTTTAAGGGCATTGAAAAGGCTATACATGCTAGTATCATGGTAGATAAGACACCTAAACCTATAGAATGTTCAACATCTTAATGTAAGCTATGGTTTACATTTGGGTGATTATGATGTGTGAAGGTAGGTGCATCAGTCAGAGATGTATCATTTGGATGGGTGATGTTGATAATGGAAGAGGTTGGGCATGTTTGCATGAGGGTATATGGCAAATCACTGTACCTCCCTGTGCTGTGAGCCTAAAATTATTCCTAAAAATGAAACCTTAAAATTATATGTCATTAAAATCCAATGTGAAGGAAAAAAATGAACCAAAACACATCTTTATTGCATAAAGCCAGTGATAAAGATAAAATATTATAAACAGCCAGGAAAAAAACCACTTTTATATAAAATAAAAAGATAATAATGCATTTCTCACTAGAAATAATTCTGTCAAGGCATCAGTGAAGCAACATTTTTAAAATACTAAAAAATATACTTGTTAACAGAATTCTCTGCTTATGAAAAATGACCTTCAAAAATAAAACCAAATAACTTTGAACTCCTCCCCATCTTCTTATTCTTATCTTTCTTTACACATCTCCCCTCCGTATTTCTCACATTCTGTGAATTTGTGTGTGCAAATAGGTACCCAGGTATGTAGCTTTCTGTGTTCATCCACCTCACATGCAACATAGATGTACTTTCAGATCAGTTATTCCCCAGAAACATGGATGTTTGTTGAATTTTTACTTGATAACTGAAGACCATTTGTTGTTTTTCTCTAAAGTATGGGAGAGTATATGCAAAGACAATCCAGTCATTATTTATGATGCTCACAAATGTATTCCATGTTTTTAGTTGGAAATGTTCTTAGAATCAAAAGCAAGTTCTTTTCTCAACTGGACCCTTGGTTTATTTGCCTTGTTCTGTTCTACTTTATCTTCTTTAGCATGGTTTCTATCATGTCACTGTCTCCATCTTTCTGTCAGTTATTAGAACATATTGTTCTAACACTCATTAACACTACCATGGTTTTGCCCCCTTTAATCCATAGACTCACAAACACATATTATTTGTATAAATCTTCAGGCCACAAGATTTTTTGAATTATAAGGAAGGGGTGTTTTGATAGGCTGGGGAGAAAGAGAACCCTTGCCGCATCCTGGTAGATATTTGTTTGGTTTCCTTGACCCCTTAGTTACTTGTGATGAGTGCATTCATTTTATAATGTCAGGAATTAAACATCATCCTTCAAAGGATTCAAGTTAACATTGGAATTAATCGATCTATTTTGCTCCTGATTTTCTTTCTTTCTCAAGTTGTATTTATATGTACTGTTTACTTTCGATGTCACAATTCTTTGAAGCAGCAAATTTCTGGGCTCACTGAACTTTGATTTTGCACTATTTTTTCCCACTTTGATGAGGACCACTAACTTCTGGAAAAGGAACCCTGTGCTGCCATCTCACAGATGCACTGCCAATACCTGGTTTCAATTTTCTCTTCTCTCTTTGCTCCTCAGGCTTCAGATTGGCAACATAATGGAATGTGTAATGTTCTTTTTATGTAGCAAACAAGTAACTAGAGGCACTTGTAGCACTTCATTCAAATTAGCCAACAGCCCGTGAAGACAAAAACCCCTGAAGGACCACATTTTCACTATGAATTTTTATGTTAGACAAATTTGGATTAAACACTGGCTGTCAGTTGTAAGTAACATCTATATGTATGTACATTACATTATACTCATCCTACATTTAACTGAATACAATTTTATAGGTTATTTAGCTTATGAAGAGAAAGGATAATGCATACCTTTAGTTTTCATTATATTACATTTATGGATTTCTCTGTCTTATTTATTTGTGAACTTTCTGATATATTCAATGCCTTCTGCTGTGTCTGTAAAATAGTAAATGCTAAATAAATACTTGTTTAATGGCAGTGAACAGGCAAGACCATAGGAATTTGGGCAAATGGGTTTTTCAGAACTTATGTATGGTTGTTTCCACCTACAGTTTTTAATTTGTTAAGGAGACACATTAAAGTGTAATTCTTTGCCTGGCTTTTATTTCCTATGTTGGATCATACTGAGTTTTTATTCTTTTTACATCATCAATGGCATTTTCTTCTTGCTTTTACTTTCAAATAACATTTCATGATGTTTTCAGCATTGATAGGACCAGAAGGCTATTCAATTCCAGGACAATATGTCTCTATTTGATAGTACTATTACAGGTTCTTTCCTTGCTGCAGTGATTTAGATGAACTGCCAGAAAATTGAAGTAGAGTGATTCATTATGAAGTCTTTTCTATGGAATTTGTTAACTGTATATGCATAGGTGAAGAAATTCTCATTTTTAACAAACTTCAGTAACTTAATGAAACAGTTTGAATGAATGACAAAAACAAACCCAAATCCTAGCTTTTCTCTTACTTCCACATTTTCTTAGATAATTCTCATATCCCAACACTTAAGTAGCAAGGTAAATAAATCAAACATTTATCTACTCATTTATTTAAAGGGTGAATAAGATAAGAGTGCTTGCTCTTGAAGGACTAGTCCTTGTTATTTCAAAATAAATTTAATGCCATTTTCTTTGAGAACAGTATTTGCCATTGTCAAAATGTCAAATTTGCTTGACATTTCAAGTCTAAGTCTGAAAATACCAATTCCAATAGCCCTACTAATTTTCAGTTGGGTGTCAGTAGGGAAATCCTAAAATCAAATAAAAAGCAAAATCCACATGGTTCCTGTTCACTCTTGCACCATCACATTCTGGTCTGGCATAGTACCACACGACATATATGGAAACTCTAACCTTGTAGTTGGGAGACCTTGCTCAGCTGACCAGCCTAATCATTTGTAAAACAAACTGTTGAAACTTGACAGAATGATCTCTAAGTTCCCTGAAACTTCAAGTTTATGAAGCAGAGCAAATGTTTTTCAAAGTGTGGTCTAAAGGAAAATCAACTTTGTTAGGAATATCCAGAGAGCTTGTTAAAAATACAAATGAGATTTCTGGGCCTCATCCTGGATTTAATGAATCTGAGTTTCCTGGGGTAGGATCCTAATATCTGTATTTTTATTAACTATGGGAAAAGAATATTTCAATTCCTATATTTTTTACTTCAATTTTGACTATATAATGTAATTGGAGCCAGCCTTAAAGAGCCACTTAATCAAGAAACTTGAAAGGGGTGTGAATATTCTTGACAGCACTCTTTGAAAGGCAAGAAGACTATGACTAACCCTTATCTCATTAGGTGGGTGTGGAAAATTATTACTGAATTTTTACATTTCCATTACTATAAAAGTATACTTAATATAATGTTAAAGTTTTTTTTTTGGTCTAAAATCTTTACTAAAAAGGAGTAATAGTCTTTTTAAAAATAATGATTAGTTTCAGTAGGTTCATGGGCTTATCATCTTGGAACTAAAAGTTAGAAAAATGTAATTCACACAAACTGAAGATTTACTCCACCAGGAAAAAACCTTCCATTTGCCAAAAATCAAACTCCTCCCCCCTCCCCCCCCTCAAATACTACTGGTCTGTTCTTGTTGCCCCTGCCTCCATCTAAGTGAATCCTTGAACTTTCTTCTTGTCAGTTGCATTCTGGAGATGGTCTCTCTTCTCACAGATGGCATTCACAAAGATTGCATTTATCTCTCAGACCCCCTTCCCATCCCCGTCCCACAGTGTAACAGTTGAAGCTGCATTTCATTTGCTCTGTCCATTGGAACAACTAGCACAAGCTCTGTATACAGTTTATGGAGAATAGCAAGCAAGGGCTTCAAAAGCAAGTTCATTAAGACCCAGATCTGATGTTCCTATCAACCTCCAAGCCTCTCTTTCCATCTCTGATCTTTCAGTTAGGCTTGATGTCTCTAATGTAAGTGCTTATTAAAACCACTTTGTGGAGGAAAACATTATTAGTTCCTTAAGCTATAGACTACATTTGTCGTGGGAAGTAGGATTTTATCCAGTGACTCTGGAGTAATTAACTCACTATCTTGCTTTCTGATCTACTTTAGTAGCCTCACTTGTACATGTGTAGTGTGACTTCATGCACCCTTTGGAAAAATCTCAAGATCCCTAAGAAATTATTGAATTTGATGTTAATAAAAATTAATTTCAAAATGCATGTAGACAGCAATACTATTGCTGACTCATTTGTTCAACCAACATTTATTTGATTTTTTTATATACTCTAAGTTCTGTGCTAGTACTAAAAGACTAAATCTTTTTTAGACTTTAGGAATGTAAGTTATAGGGATACTCGGCCCCCCACCCTTGCATTTTTCTGGGGAATGAAAAGTGCTGTATATAATATGAAGACATTAATTATGATAAACTAGTAGACTCAGCAGGGTATTAACTCTAATGTATCAGTTAAAATCAAGAAACTTTCCACATGTCAAAACTTGCATTTCTTCTAATATTAACCTGGACCATCTATATGAAGAGGGGAGTATAAGGAAGAAATCTGTTGTGTACTTGTCTCTAAAGAAGTTCATTTGAGAGGGGATTTACATAAAGTAGTGTATTTGTCAAATATCTATAAGAAAGTAGTATTCATTTTTCAAAAGGAACTAAATCACATCTTCAGAGTACTAGGCTCATTTGCTTAACAGCTTATTTTGTATCTCTACTTGACTTTTTCATAGCTCACTGAAACTCAGTGTATTATTAAAAGTGGAGTTACATTCCCGATTCCAAAATCTACTCTTTCTCAGGAAGTAGCATCACCATTTACCCATTTGTTAGGTTAACCCTCTCCTACAGGGATCGCATGCACAGGATGACAATCATCACAAATGTGTTCTCTGCTCATATGCCTGTTGCTTCTACCCTCATCCAAGCATTGTCATATTTTGCATAAATGTAGTCTCTGATTGTTTCTATTTCCACTTTCCCCTCTATTCTCTTTCCATAAAACAGTCAAAATGCTCTGGATTATATATGCTCTGTTTAAAAATGTAGTGTTTCTGGTTATAATTAGAATAAAATGGGAATGTAGTACCTTGGCCCACCTGGAGTCTTGTATAAGCTTGTACCTTCTTGCTCCCCAGGCTCCATCTCCTCTGCTCTGTCATTCTGTGATAGCTAAACTGACCTCATTTCCAGTTTTTCAATACTCCAGGCTTATCCTTGATAGGGGACTGTGCATTTGCTCTTCCCCATAGTCTGGAATGCTTTCTTCCCAGATTATTGCTTGGATAACTCTTGTCATTTAGACTGACTTTCTCCTTGAATTCTGAATTATATTATCTGTCAGCCAATCACTCTGTCTCCCATATTTCTTAATTGTCTCACAGTTTGTGTCAGTGTGAAATTGTTCTCTTTATTATTTGCTTGCTTATTTTCTATTTAATATGACCTTCATAAGAGTAGTGATTTTCTCTGCTAGTCTCTATCACACCATCACATCAAAACAGCATAGGACATATATTGGATTCTCAATTAATATTTACAGACCAATCTCATTATAAATAGGAGGATATATTAGTTTTGGGATAGTACATATGATGATGTGGAGAATTTTGCCATTATTGCATAGTATTCCTAAACCAAATATGTA
>PVHY01007732.1:0-65570 GCA_004024945.1 Uropsilus gracilis | reverse complement strand
GTATCCTCTCCCCTTCAGTTTATTCAGGACTTATTGTTGCAGCCATTCTAAGATGTCATACAACCAGCCCTTCTTCACTAAGAGCCCCTGACTAGCCTCCCATCTCACCCAGAACCGAAGCCACATCTCCTGTCATGGCCCAGAGGCCTCTGAGACCTTTGCCTTTATCTCCTCCTGGTTCCGGTCCCACTGACCTCCTTCCTGTTTCTGGAGCACAAGCTACTTCCCTCTGGGCTTTTAGAGTGGGGCGAGGGGTCCTCTTTGCCTTGGAAGATGAACCCCTAGCGTAGTTCACCTCATTTCCTTCAGTTTTTTCCTTCATCGTACCTTCTCAGTGATGCCCTGCCTGGCCTCTGGCTGTTAGTCTGGCCTGCCATGCAGCTGCTGGTGAGGGGCCAGCTTGAAGGCTGTGACTCTGTGTCTCCTTAGAGTCGTGTGTGGGGGTGGCCATCTCTGCAGGGCTTTGGTCTGAGAGTCAGGAAAACAGCAGATGGTGGTAAGTTTTGATTTCTGTATTAACTCCTACAACCCATTTAGTTCTTAAAATTTGGAATATTTCAGATGCCACTCTTTACCGTAGAAGTATTCATTGTTATCAGGAGAATATCGTTTCCTTCCCTCCCCTGGGAAGGGGAGGAAACTGGGAGTTTTGTTGAAGTCCAATAGATTGAAATTAGACGTGGTTAAGGTATGTAGCTTAGTGTTCCCAGCTCCAAGCTGGTATCTAAGCTGCACCTGTGACGTGGAACCTTTGGATTGCTGAGATATTCATTATCAGTAATATTTATAGCATGAATGATATTTTATAATAGGAATTATAAGATTTAGAATAAGCTTGTGAGAAATAGAAAATTGTTCAGCATAACCATTTTAAAAGAAAACGAATTATTATATAATACTTGGTACAAGCAAAGGAATACAGGTTTCATCTATTATATGAAAGAGTAGTGTTCCTATTTGGTATGATTGGAGAAGTTATGTTTTGGGTCTAGGACACTCAAAAAATTTTCTGTATGAATGGTAATAGCATCCCCGGATCCCCCAAATAACTTTGCAAATCATACCAAATAGGCATGCATTCTACTTTTGGATAGCAGGAGAAACCTTTATGTAACTATACAAAACCTTTCTGTATAACATAACATAACATAACCTATGTTATACATAAAGGTTTCTCCTGTATATCATTAGGAAGTATGTAAGAAAACTACTGATAAAATAAATATATGCATACAAATGTAACCTACCCAAGAGCCAGAATATTGCATCTGTTCATGCTCCTCTTCATCCCATTCTACTTCCTTGTCATGAGGTAATCACTGTTCTGATATTTATATTTATCATTTGAAAAAATAACAAATTTAGAGTCATTTATGTACCTGTAAGTGGTATATAGCTTATATTGGCTTAATTTTTGCATTATAAAATGGATCATACTGCACATAATCTTAAGTAACTTTTTCCCAGACAACATGCATTTAACCATCACCTGCACAGCTTGTAGCAGTAGGGTCTTCATTTTCACTGCTATGTAATATTTCATCACATACAGTACCCCAGATGATCTATCTTTTCTACAGATCTTATCTGTTAGCAGATCTAGATGTTTTACCCCCAGGTGTTTTTTTTTTTTTTACTATTATAAACAGTGTTCCTCTGAATATTCTTGTACATGGCTCCTTAATGTTTTAGGGTCATGTTTGCGGTACATACTGGAAGTGGAATTACTGGCCTGTAGGCTATGTTAATATTCACCTTACCAGATTAGAGCAAGTGTTTTCCCAAGTGAGTCTTCCAAGTATTTTCATCAGCTTTCATGTTCATTAGCTATTGGCATTAGTAGACTTAATTTTCATCTGTTTAGTAAATTTAATAGATCATCTCTTAGGCAAGAGAAGTTGTTGAAAGGGGGTCTTCACCAGTGTTTCCACACTCACTTTCAGGATCGCTGAATGCTTACTGCCGGCTCCGTTGGGGATTTACATACACCTAGGTGTAGCTGCGTCCAGGATTCACCCCACTCAGCCTCCTTCTGACCTGGGAAGAGCCAATCATCTCAGGCCTTTACTGAAAGAGTCATTTCAGGGTAGCCCAGTGGTTTCTTGACTCTTGTGAGCAGAGGGGTTTTGAAATGAACAATGTGAAGCAGTATTTTAATTAAGAGATTCAAGCTGTTTCTACTTTCCTAATGACCAGGGCCTGCTCTCATTGTAAATTACATTCCCAGCCAAGATGACAAGGAATCCTTTGGGTGACTTTTCTCTCTCTCTCAGATTTTTTGGACGGCAAATTAAGACAGGTGGAGTTCCTTCTTATCCGTTTCCCCACTGGGTTTCCTGGGACTCCCCCTAGCCCCCAACTGCCTTCTTTGTGCTTCACAAAAGAAGTGAAAGATTGAGGTGATTTTCTAAAATGAACATCTTTATTGATTAGGGCCTGATTCTGACAGCATGTGGCCATCTGTTTAATTGGGTTTTGCGTCTATGATGTAACTATACTTAGTAACATGATTTATGAGAATTTCATTCAGTTCCTGTTATCATTTTCTGATTTATGCCACTTACGCCTGCTTCTGCATGCAGCAGAGACTTGAGTAGGAAATAAAAAAGAACCTGTAGGCTTATTTAATTTTTATTGTTATTATTATTTAAAACCATGCCTTTGTGTGTACCCTGTGACTTGTGGCCCTCTTTTACTGTTAGAGTTTTGTAGGGTGATTATAGCTTCTTATTTTCCTACCCTTGTCAAGCTGGGTAGCAGTGTCTTTAGAGTGTGTGGTGCACTATAAAGTGATGATGATTTCAATGTGCTGTAGGAGCAGTTACGCTCAGGAACTGTTATATTTGAAGTGATAAGGTGATTAAAGGGGAAAGTAGGAACGTTTTCATAGGGTTATTGGTGCATAAACTTACGCGTCCCTACCTTTGTGACAACCGGAAAACTGGTCTCCCTGCTTTCAGCAGTAAAACAGTGCGAAGCGCAGGGAACATTCAAGTAAAGGGAACATTGCATGGCTTCGCTCTGGGCATTTCCTTTTCCTGACCCTGTTGTCCTCATCTGCCACATGTTGAGGTTACCTCGCATACAGTCTTTGGTGAGGATTCGCATGGTGAATTTGAAAAGTGTCATCATATTGCTGCAGCCAGGCTTTTAATTTCTGCACTTGAATGTGGGTCATCTCTGGGCTCGTCTGTCAGAGGATCAACAGCAGAACAGGAGAGGTGGTGGCAGGGTTGAGGGGCAGGGGTTGAACTTTTGGTATCAAAAGATTTTATAAATTCAAACAGAATTTCTGTGCATTTAAAAAGTACAATAAGTTTGGAAAATTGTTTGGCAGTTTGTTGCTAGCTCCTGTTACCAAGAAATTCCACTCCTGATAAGACAAATGGATCCATATGCCCATCAAAAGCCCTGTGTACACAAATGCTCTTAAAATTTTATTCATAATAGTGAAAGCCAGGAGAGAACCTAATTCCATCAACAGAAGAATAGGTACATAGATTGGGGTATATCCAAACAATTGAATATTACACAGCAATGGAAAAGAACAAACCTCTCCAGGCTATAATATGTATGAATCATATGTATGACTATCACTGACTTAATACTTAGTGAGACACTGTGTGTTCCCTACATATATAAGTTTAGCAACAGTCAAGTGACTTGAAGTCATCTAAGTAATGAAATTTAAAGTCATGGCTACCTTTGACTGAAAGAGGACACAGGAAACATTTCCTTAATTTGCAAGGTGATTGCACAGGTGAAATGTGTCCTTCATTGTGTCCTACCATTATGATTTGTGCCCTTGTCATATGTAATAGCTCAACATAAACAGTAATACCCCTTTAAGTCCCCCAACTCTCATACTTCTGTTTTTAGAATAGCATATAGCATTCATAGACATTTTGGTCTTTTAACATGTTACCTCATGCCAAGACTCCAGAGGTGTAGACTAGGGATCAGCAGACATTTTCTGTAAAGGGCCAGATAGGAAATATATTTGGTTCGTAAAGCAGATGGTCTCTGTTGCCAATTCTCAACTTTGCCGTTGTAGCCATAGATGATTCATAAAGAAGTGAGATGACTTCCAGATGTGTCCCAGTCAGGTTGCTTACATGGGCTGATCCCTGGTGCAGGGTGCTGTGAGGGGATGGGATCCATGGAGGCTTGAGGAGTGTTCTGACCCAACTTCCAAACTTACTTGGAGCTAATCAAGTGGTGGTCCCAGGGGTGAGCAGGTAGAAGAGTGACCAGCTTGCATTTGGTTTTCATTTCTGCTAATATGAACTGGTCTCTAGGATAAAATTCATGTGTTCAGTAGCAATGTGGCTCTGCAAAATGCCTCATTTCAATATTAGGTTTTTTTTCCCTTCCTATGTCTGAAATCATATTAGGGTATTATTTTAAGCAAGTCAAACCTTGGCTTGGAAACAAGCAAGGCCTAAGGGCTTAAAATCAATGATTTTATTATCTTTGCTGTTATATGCAGGGATTTGGTTGCCCTAGTTTAATCACAGATATTCTTCTAAAGAAGATAAGCCTTTGTCCAGAGGCTGGGTTTATGCTGGCATCAAACTGTAGGATTAATCCTGGAATCAAGCATAGATTTGTTTTGCTGTTAAGGAAATGACTGTGTTTCAAACTGGGAGCATTTCTCATACTTTGTTGACTCTGCCTAAAATCAGAAAATGAAAACCAAGTTAGCAAGTACTCACCTGCGGCTCCTACTGGAATGTAATGAAATGAAATCTTTGAAGCCCTTTACCACCATTTGGACCAATTTGGGCTTCCATGGTTTGGGAGCTAGAAGGAAACTGAAATGGACACTTGATCCAAACTCCTTATTATCTACAAGGGATTCTGACATGCAGAGCAATTCTTGTTAGTGTTTTCCACCTGTTCACTTTGTATTTACAGAGTCCCCAGCGATCCTCACCTCCTGGAATTCGTGTCCTTATGTAACCACCTCTCATGCTGAGCTGGTCTGATCACTACAACTAATGGGATATTTTGGAAATGATGACATAGGACTTCTGAGGCTAGGTCTTAAGAGACATTATGACTTCTGCTTTGCTCTCTGGGATTGAACGCTGTGGGGAAGCCAACCACCATGTCATAAGAGCTATGAGAAGCTGGTGGAGAGTCTCACATGTGAAGCATCTAGTTGTCTCCTGCCCTGATCAGCGCTATGTGAGTGCACCATCTTGGAAGCAGGTCCTGTAGTCCAGCCAAGCCTTCAGATGATGATAGTCCAGGCTGGCATCTTGATAGGAATCACATTGAGAGATCCTAAGACAGACCACTGAACAAAGCTGATTTCGAATTCTGACCCCAAGAAGCTGTGAACTAGTACATTTTTATCATTTGGAACCACTATGTTTTGGAGTACTTTGTAGCATAGCAAGCGGTAACTAATACAGACATTATAATCTGCTAGGCACTGAGTTCAGTGCTAGGGTATAACATAGGGTATATGGTACAGTGGTTAAAAATACAGATTTTGATTTTGAATCCTGGCATGGCTACTAATAGCTTCCAACCTTGGCAAAGTTACTTAACATCTTTAAATCTCGGTTCTGTGATCTGTAAAATGCACATAACGGTAGGGACTATGCTAGAGGGTTGTCATGAAGATTAAAAGACATAATGTATATAAAATGCCTGGAAAAAAATGAGTTCATAATAGGTACTCAATAAGTCCTAGCTAATAAGAGTTCTTGTGTTTGAACATCTGGGAAAGACGGATTTATTACCAGTCGTTTGTAAGACATCATGGTGAGTGTGCAACAGAAAGGTTAGCAGTATATCCTGGGAGCCACCAGAGGACAAGTAATCTGAGTCAATACTGCTTCACAGGGAGAGTGACATTTCAATAGGAAAAAAATTCTTCTCTAGACAAAGCAGGGAGATTGGGGTACACAGAGAGAAGGACTGGTCAAGGTAGCAGATTCAGCAGAGTATGGTGTGGAGAGAGATGGTGAAATGGTCACAAAGGTTGGGGCCCAGCCTTTGAGGGAGGAGAGGGGATGATGGAAGATGATATGTGGAAGAAATAGGTAAACCTTGTTGAGGAAAAGACCACAGGAAGCTGGTAGCATTTTCTTTGTGAGGCAAAAAACTTAGTCTCGCTTCCATTGTTTTAGTCTGAAGGATCATGTCCTGAAGACAAGGAAAACTGAGGTCACTTATGCCTGTTGGGGGTTTTGCAGATAGTTCAGGGAAAGGATGGGCAGGGTCTAAACCTAGGCAGGGGCCTAGGTGAGGGGACCATGGAGTGGATGAGTTAAATCCCAGCGGATTGTTCTCAGATAACTATGTAGTGACAATACAGGGAATAGCTTCCTACCTTTTCCACTGATGTTTTGAAAGACTCCCACAAAATGGAGGTTATTGCCGTTCTGCTCTTCACCAAGAACCATGAATGTGCCTTGACAGGGTGCTTTAAAGGATGTGATCTCTGATCTTCACAGCAGCCCTGTTGAGCTTTGGCTAGTTTGTAAAGTTGTCAGATGATGCACTTAGCGAGGCTTTAGAACTCCTGCTGCAACGATTTTAAGACATTCTTATCCTGGTCTAGTTGAGAACTCTGGAGTCCTCATACAGTGCCCCTGTCTCTGAGGCCTGACCAAGGAGGCATTAAAAAAGGCGTTCTGCACGGTACCACCAGGGAAGAATGATGTCATCAGCTGGGACACCCTGCAGCGCTTTAGTGTGCTTGTCCCTGTCGTGAGTCCCAGGATAGTCCATTTAAGGACACATGTTGAGCCACCAGGGCACCTCATTCATTCATCCTTTCATTCACTCATTTGTTCCATTTATTTTCATTTTGATATTAAGTTGACAGTTGTTTTCCTATCTGTCACTTTGGGCACCTCTGAAATCAGAGTGGGGGCAGATCTGTCCTCAGACACACCGGAATGTAGGTAGGTCACCGCAGGGCTGGGAGCAAAAAGCATGAAATAATTATGACGGTCAGTCCAATGAAAGAGATGGGGTGTGAGTGGGACACACCCTGGGAGGGACCCGGATATAAGCCAGAGGGAGGAGTGTGTCGGGGAACCTGAGGAGAGCCGCAGTGATGAAAACAGGAAGTTCAGGGATCAGTTTCACTAATTTATCTTGATGTTACAATCCTACTCGTCTTCTCTTGTAAAGGTCAGTTATGTTTGACTCTTATCACAAAAGCACTTCATATTTAATGTAGAAAACCTAGAACATTTTTAGATAAACTACAAAAAAGTCATCATGTAAAAATTATCACCTGGAATAATTTTGTTGACTGTTCGCTCAACCTAGGCTTACTTAGAAATATTAAAAATGGAAAGTAAATATGGACTCACCCAAATGGTATTGCTTTGGGTGAACATAGTAACAGGAATTGGTTCCAGTTATCACATATTCTTTTAAGTTAGTGAGCACAGCATTCCACTTTAACTTCTTGACTTTTCTGTCAAGAGACAGGCTGCTTCACTGTTGTAAGGAAACTGTGACAAGTTTTGTGGCTCAATCTGTGCCAGTCTACAACTATTTCTGCAGGGTCCATTCCTAGATGGGGAAAAAATTTGTTGAGTCAAATATGTGTGCTCAGTTTAAAGGTTTCAAGCTACAGCTTACCTGACTACTCTTGAGAAAATTGGTGCCACTTCATATTTCCATGAAAAAATAGATGAGATGGCTTCCTTTCCCCAATTCAGGCCTCTTCAAGAGGCTGTTGGAGAAGATGAATAAAGAAACTCTGTTTTGGGGTCTAATTGATGGTGGAAATGTTAGTTATATTTTCATTCTTGAGACCACCCTCTCCCTTGCAGATATAATCAGCGAACCCACACCAGCAGCTGTTGAGCATCTAGTATATTCTGAGGCCCAGCCACACCTACCCTAAAGAAACATCTGTATCTATGAAAGGACTTGTTGAGTATGAGTTGACTAGGAGATGTTGAGTTTCATCATGGGAGGACTTGTGTTTTCTTTGCCAGGTGTTGCGTGATAGCACTCAAAACAGATCCCCAGATAGAGAGCATCAGCATCACATTATCTTGTCCCACCCTGACCTCCTGAAGCAGAGGCTTTGGTGTGAACCCAGTAAATTATGTTTTAATGAGATTTGAACTGTCAAACATCTGTTTGATACCAACATTTGAGAACTACCGAGCTATAAAAATGTAGTATTTTTTTTTTTTTTTTGACAACAGAAGTCTAGCTCAGTTGGGTGAAGGCTGGGGACTTGCTCGTCCCTTTGTTTGCCTGGGATTATCTCCATTTCTGCACTGAAAAGTCTGCGCTCCAGGAACCTCCTTGGTCCCGGTGAACAGGGTTGCATGGTTGCCCTGGTTAAGGAGAGTTGGTGGTGCTCTGTTGCAGCTTGAAGGGAATTATGACAACTAAAGAATGGAAGCACCGGAAGAGAACCATTCAAGATGGAGAGCGATTTTAGAAGCTGCTTTCTGCTTGTCAGTTCTGGGCTGATAGATTCGGTGGCAGCAGGTTACCTGCAGGAAGCCAGCAGATGGCTAAGGCATCTTGCTGGATCTCTTGACACGAGTCACAGCTGTTAGAACTTGATACTTTCTGGAAAGGGGAAGGTTGGCATTCATCAAACTACTGCAAGATGCCAAATTGAAAAAAAAAGGCCACTATTAATCTTAGCAGTGATGACAATGAAATCCCTTTACAGCAAAAACCATAACCCAAAGTGCTTTGTAATTGCAGCAATTTCCATGTCCCAACTGATAGCACCCTAGATTCTAAAAGAATGGTCTCTAGCTTATCTGATTACAAAAAAGAATCCTGAATAAGATATAACTCTCTTTCTTTTTAGAGTGAGCATTTATCCTGGATTTTCCCAGGTAGTTATGATGAAAACTCTTTTTGTCCTTCTGTACAAGTGTAATTTATCATCTTTATAAACTTTCAGCTTGGAAAGTATTGTCTGCAAATGACAATAAAAACATCGAACAGGATGTTACTGGGATGGTGAAAAGAGAATGAAGTAGAAAGGCCGGTTCATCTCAGTTCAATAGGAACAAATTCTTACTTTTCCTAAGTGAGAGTCCAGAACTTGTTTGCATATTAGAATCATCTGGTGAGCCTTTAACACCTGTACCCATTTAAAGTCCCATCCCAGAGAGTATGGTTCACTAAATCTGGGGAAGCAGCTTGGTCTTGGGTGTCTCTTTATTTTTATTCACTCATTAATTCAAAATTAATTGGAATTTATTTATTGAAGTGCAATAGGTTTATACCATTGTATCTGCGCCGGGGGGCTACAGGTTCAGAAAACTCCCTAAGGGGTTGTCATGTGCAGTTGGGTCAAGAAGCCTTATCCTGACTTCCACCTGTGGGTGTCAGCTGGTGGACCAGAATAATCTGAAAGGCCTGTTGAAAACTCCAGGCCCCGCCTCCAGTGTTCCCAGTTCCTCAGGTTCTGCCTGGGGCCCAAAATTTGCATTTCTAGTGCCCAGATGCTCTTGAGATGAGACCCCACTTCAAGAACCAGGGTCCTCAACCATTCCTTACTCAAATCCAAGCTGACATTATAAGCGGTATCTTGTGCCCATTATTATAGACATGTGTATAACTAAACGCTATCCCCAACACCTCTACACAGCTCCCACGTGTCTGCGGGAGCTCCACAACGTAAGCATATGTATAGGCTTTTGCAATAGTTATCATAGCAGGTAGGCTAACTCCACATCAATTCATCAGTATATTTACACAAAAGACCAACATCCCTTTATTTGACAAAACTAATACCGCCCCAGAATCTACTGCTAAAATCAGTCCCTTAGCAAAAATACCACGGAGAACTGGACTGAAAGGAAACAGACACAGATACACACCCAATGGGAAATGTAAGTGTACCTCTGGAGAAAACAGCTACAGCAAATATAGAAACAGATTAATTAAGCAAACAGGCGAGTGTGTACTTTGGTCTTAAATCCATTGGCTTCTCCTTTAGATTCCCCCTCTGTCACCTTCTTTTGGACTGAATTGACTTTGTCATCTGGCTCTGGCTGTGCCAATTCTGCTTCAGGGGCAGCTGGAGGGGCCTCAGTGAGCAAATTCAATCCTGCCAATTCCTTCAAAAGAGCCCAAGATACTGAATTTAAGAATAAACTGCTCCCCAACGGAGACAAGTTCCAGTTTGTATTGTCCTTGGTTCATTGACAAAAGTCTGCTGTCCAAGGAAGATGTTGTTGCTCTGGGTTTTGAAGACTGGCCCTGAAAGTTGAAGGTCCCAATGCTGTTTAATCTGACCAAACAGGGAAACGATTGGAAAAGACGTGATCTAACGGCCACTGTCGTAAAAGAACCACCATTTATTATAAAATAAAACCAAATGTCCAAATCACATAAAACTCTAGAAAATTTACCTTCAAAATATTTGTTACATCATCATTTTTCTTTTTTCTTTATTTTTTCTTTCTTTATTTTTAATTTTTAAAAATTTATTTATATATATTTCACATCATTTCAGTCCCTGGGGGGTCACCCACCACCTCCCCTTCCCACCCGCTCCATTTTTCTGAACTGTACACATTTGGATGTGGAATGTGAAAGTTCATATGGCAGTTGCATGGAAACATACAAAGAATAGAGGAGAAAAAGATGATATTAGGTAAATGTTATTAGAGCCAATACACTCTTACCTAAATCATCTTATGTCACAATCATAACTGAGCGAGGACAAGGGAGGGACTTTTTAATCCCTCAGTGATAGGAAGGGCTCAGAGGAACTTTCATGGAACTAGGCAGGGCTTTTCAGCTCGTTAGCATCTGCTTTCTGATTGAAAGTTTATTGGGGAAAAAATGAGGTAACCTCAGATCAACACTAGATTTACTGTATGTGCAAGAGAAGGGAACCAACAAAGTCTCTAATCTAAAAGAAAGATGAAAACAATGGAACAACAATACAACTTTTTACAGTGTTATATATCCCAGTTCAGGTGGTGAGTATGGAAACTTCGAAAAGGAGCACATTGGCACCATTAAGAGAGGTAATGTTTTAGACTTGTGCTCATAATTACAGCTCATGTTCAACCCTGTGACACACCTCTGGATTTCCCAAGATTCCATTCACTTAATAGGTATCTATGGAAATTCCCATGTTCCAGATATCTTTCCAGCTCTGAAAGCATTACAGTGAAATAATAGCAAAAATAAACAATGTAAAAATCGCTGTGTTGTGGAGCTTGCAGTCTAAAGGGGGAAAAGCAGAGAGTGATTGTGACTGAGTAAGTGTAGACACAAAGCAGGAAAAGGAATGGGATAACAGCTTCTCTTTTAAAAAGCACAAAGGAAGGGGAGGGAGGGGGGCAAAACAGGGGAGGGATGGACACAAGGGAATACGGGAACCGGTCCTGGTTGATATGGTGGTGGGAGAACTATGGGGATTATAAGGATAGAAGAAAAAAAAATTTAATTAAACAGAAAGCCCCAGGAAAGCCTTCAATGAGGTGACATTTGAGTCACTATCTGAAGCAATCTATGTAGTTGATAATGGGAAGAAAGTTCCAGGTTGTGTGGGGGAGGGGTGCAGGGGATGGTGAAGAGAGAAAGGGTGAGAAGAAAGGGGTATTATTTTTTTTTTCCAGTGTGATTTGGCTAGCTCTGAGTATATCTTTGTCTTCCTAGGTCTGAGCTGTGGGATAATGGCTGATTTTGTTTTCTTTATTTTTGTCTATACTGAAAACCTACTGGGGAGATTTTTATAAGAATGTGGCTACTGAAACACAAACATATTTGACTTTTCCTGGAAAGCTGTCACTTCAGTTAGGATATAACTTTGTGACTATGGCAGGTCAACGGGTGAACCGCCGAGGATGGTTGCCCAAGAAAATCGATCCGTTCCTTGTCCTAAAACAAAAGCACCCTTGTCTTTCATGGCTAGCATTTTGCTAAGACTCCAGCTAGCTTAGTCGATATGCACTGATCTGGGAATCAGGAGAAAGTCGACTGAAAACGGAAGGTTGACCCAAGTAGAAAGGTTGCACAGGCCTCAGTGACTTTCCCAGGGCAGACGTGAAAAAGAGAAATTTTTGACTAACAAATAATGAGGTCATGACGATATAGAAATACCAACACCTTCTTTTGCCAGGACTTTAGTCTTTGGAATTATATCATCATCATCTGTATTTTTGCTTGAATTAGCAATGGAGCCTGCTAATACGAGGGAATGCAAGAGCAAACTACTACTATGTAAGTTTACTTATCTATGAACTACTTTTAGATAACCTTTGGAAGAATTTCCTATAACAACCACATCTATTTCTAAAGGAGTTCATTATAATTACACAAGTTGATTACTTTTGATTAATCAATATTGCAAACATTCTATCTATGGGCAAAGCCTCTTTAAGCTACTTACCACCTCAAATCCCAGTTAGCTCCAAGAGGTCACCACTGCAATCACTTTGATAGGTATTTTCCAGACCTTTTCTCTGTGTTTACGTACACATGTTCACACTGGTAGGGTAGTTACTGAAAAAATATAAATGGGATCTATAGGTGTATAGACCAGGGCCTCACTTCATTCCAAGGAGATTTTCCTGTCTTGTTTTATAAGCCAGTTGTAAGCTAGTCTCCTCCCATTGGCCATTTATTTTGTTACACAATTTTCTCAACCACAGCCATGTAGCAGTGAGCATACTTTTTTTTTTTTGGAAATACTTAAAATTTTTATTGTACATAATATAGAACAATATGCACAAGTTTGGTACATAATTTCTTAGTTTGGGGGGAAAAAGATGGTGAGGAAAAGCTTTGTAAGTCTCTCCATTCACTTATGAAAAGCTGCAACTGAAACGGGCAGTCCCTTTCATGTACCACTATCATCTCTGAATATTGTATGAGTTATACCTAGGAGTTGGAAGTTACACCTAGATGAGTTCTGGGGCTTTTAAAGAAACGTACAATTATAGAAGATTACAATTTGGGAATCTTTTGAATAGCAAACTCCTGTCTCCATCCTATAAGGAAAGAAGAACATCCCATGTGCAGGGTAGAAGATGGTTCCTTCCGGTTTCAATCATCCGGAGGTGTGATAGCGAATTTTATCATCTTCAACAAGTCAAATATGTACTTGCTTTTGAGAACTAGAAGGATTTCCCAGTTTTGGCATAGCCTCAGCTCGACCTGTGACGAGCCATCCTTAGCTGCTTGGAATCTTTGAGGTACAAAAGTGTTATAAGCTGAGCGAGGTCTTTTTGCTCTCCCAAGCATTATTAGATTTCATTTTTAGTAGCACTTTCTTAACATTTTTGAATGATTTCTTTTTTCCAGGGAGACCATCTGACTTGGCGTTAGCTGGGTACTTTCCTCTGCATACCTCCAGGTCTGCCCTGTGAAGATCCTCACGTTTTTTTCCTTTGAGTCAGGAAGTTCCCTCTAGAGTTGGGCCATTTTTTTAATTCTGAGTTTTTTCGCATCTGGGTTCCGAGCTCTAACTATGGGGAGCCGTTCTTTGGGAAACCGAACATGGAAGGCCTAAGCTGCTTGGGTTAACCATTCATGGTGGGTGGACGGTGGTGCGATGCTGGGGCAAAGCTGAGCAGAAGCTGCAGCCCCCTCCACGGTCCCCACGGAAGCCCCCTCTGACTTGCCCAGCACGTCCCACATACCCTGGAGAAGAGCCACTGCAGCCACAGACAAGCCAGCGACCGGGCCCCCATCTCCTAAAGCTCCCCGGCACAATAAAGCAGCCCCAAACATCAGCAGGGGGCATATTTAGCCACCACTAGTGCGCATGAGCCGTGGGCTGGGAAGTGGTTCTTGACATGGGGTGTCTGGACCTGCCATGGCAGCCCCACCAGGGAAGTTGTCCCGCCACATCCTCAGCCCCCTCTCTGTCTCCCTGACTCAGAGCTGAGGGTGGGGCTGACCGTCTGCACTGTGACAACAGTCCTCGTGATGGCGCCCACGCTGCAGACGTGGAGAACGTGTGTGCGTGTCGGTGGACACAGGCAGCGTGGATGTGTGCGGTCAGCCTGCTAGGAGGGAAGGCCTGTGTTCCCAGACATCCTTGCGCCGCGCAAAAGCGTGCTTAATATATATAAGCCACGAGGCTTATGGGAGAAAGGGGGCTACAAAGGCAAGCATCAAAACACGGCAAACAATAAGCTGGCCAAAGTAGCTCTCAAAGGCTTGTCCCCCTGCACTTCGTGCCCGTGTCGGGGGCTAGAAGAGATAAAATTGTAAACCCCCCCCCCCCGACGTAAAAAACAGAAACCCAACCTAGGAAAACAAAGCCAGGAGCTCAGTTAAACTAAGACAGCTCCGTTCCCCCATCTAACCTTCGACGTGCTTCACTGGGGCAACACAGAAATGCCACGGCACACATCTTGCCTGCCCTCGAAACGGCCTGAGGTTTGGTGGCGAAGTGAGCTTTGGAGAACATGCGGCTGCTGAATCTTGCTCGGCGGCGGCAAGAGGGTTATCTGGAGTTGGAAGCAGCGTTCGAACACCAGATGTGGGTGGGTGTGGCTTCTTACACACTGTGAACGGAGGTAGCAGGTCCCTGTTGAGATGTGCGCATTTTGTGTGTTCCTGTGGGACTGAATTCATTCGGGTGCTTTTTTTTTTTTTTTTTGCTTCCACCTAGCACTTCGCGTGCATGAAATTGTGCATAAGCAAATGTGAAATTGGAGCTATGCCCTAGTTTTCTCCCTAAGATATCAGCTGCGTTGGAACAAATCTACCTTTCCTGCACTAGTGTAATAGCAGCACTGACTGTATGTATAGACCTAGACACACATTTACACGTGCATTAGCTGTCCAAGGACCCCATGTCCCATATGCTGGACTGAATGCTGGTTTTCCCCTTACTATTTTCCTTTCATTTAATACTACCTCTTAGGGCTTTTCCCATGTCAGCATGTAGTCATTTTTTTTAATGACATTTAAAGCATCGCGAGATGACTAAATTGCTCTCTAAGGTGCTTGCAACAATTTACACTCCCACCAACATGTTCCCTGCACTCTGGCCCAGTATTCGCTTTAGCAAATTTATTAAATTTTGCTATTCCAGTCGTTATAGTTCTCTTGCTCTTGCTCCTTCTCGCCTCTCTCATCTGTTCGTCTCTACACACACTTACACTGTGAAAGCTGTTCCGTAGACATACTGCTAGAGGAAGGAACTTTAACAGTGTGAACTAGGTAGTGAGGCAGCGCCGAAATGGGGAAAGGAGCTAAAATGGAGATGCAAGAAAATGTGCAGAAGCCTATTAAAAAGAGCGGAGAGAAACACGAAGAGCCTTTCTTTTTGTTTTTCACTTCTCCCTTTGCTCAGTTCAGTTTATCCACTCGATGATCTCGAGTTGGCCCCACTGGGATTCGATCCATCGTTCCGTCCAGATGACATCTCCCAAAATGCAGCCTAAGTAGCTGGTCCATTTGCTTCACAGCAGTCCTGGGGGCCTCAGAGTGTGCTGTTGCTCAGCGCTGGTAGCATGGACCACAAGCTGGGCAGATGCGGCGGATGGGGGGTGGGGGGTGGGGTGGGTGCGTTGGTGGGTCTGAGGCCTCTAATAGCAGAAGCAGCAAAAGGCAGGATGCTGGGGCTCAGGCAGATGTCAGCTGCTTTCATGCGAAGAGCTTGGCGCTGGACATCGATGCTTCCAGCTGGGTGTGTTGCCAAGCAGGGAAGCCATCATGATTTAATAATGCAGTCACATTGGTTTACGGTCATTGCTATTAGGAAAGAGCATTGCTTTTTGGTGATGTAGCGTGTGAGACGGAATTTTTATGTAAACACTGTGATTTGCATGTCTGTATATAGGATACTTGCGTATGTAGATCTCTAAGTCAGCATGGCTTCCTGAGGGTAAGCACCAAAAAAGAGCATGGCCTATGGATGGAAAGGTATTTCAGGAAAATGTTGCAAATAGGAAGATGAACGTGACACTGCCCCTTCAAAGTCAGGTGCGTTTTCCTTTACGTGAAGCAGCGGGAAGAGGGCTGCCCTGGCTGGATCTAGGCCTGTTTTGCATTTAGCCTGTTGCAGCGTGACCTCCTCAGCTTTGATATTTTTAAGAGAACATAAAACATATGTTTGTAGATATGTACGTATGTATGCATGTTAGTTAGAGTTAACATTTCACTTTTAAGTTAAGAACCTGCCTTCCTACCTCCTCTCAGTTGATAGTGTCTATTTGCAAATGGGAGATAAAATTATAAGAGGGGGAGAGAGAGAGAAGAGGAAACATGTGAACTCATAAATGAGGTTCCCATTTCATGCCTTATGCTCAGCTTGTTAGTTTTGACCATTTCTTGTCCTTTTGTTTGATTGCTCTATACCCCGACATATAGCAAAGGAGGGAGAGGGATGAGGGGGTGAAGGGACGCAAGGGAATAGCGGGTGGTTCACGGGCGATAGGGTGCTTGGGAAACACAGGGACGACAAGGATGTAGGAACAAAAATGTTAAATAAAAAAAAAAAGAAAACTTTCCATTTCAGGGGACCTTGAGCAGTGGCCCTGGAGCAGGCAGGGTCCTCTACCCTCCCTCTCTCTCTCCCCAGCCCCTTGTCTCTACTGTTCTTTGCATTCTCATCTACAATGACTTGCAAGCAGAGCTCCCAGGAGCAACTCAGGGCGCAAAATGCAGTGGTGAGTTAGAAGCACAAAGCCAAGCTTTCCTCCCACTCTTCTGCACCCAGAGCCAGTTACATAATCCGCAGGACCTAGCGCGAAAGGAAAGGGGCCGGCCCTTGTTCCCAAAGCAGGGACAAGTGCTGCGAAAGGTGCGAACACAAAGTTTTGTCTTGTCTTCTGTGGCCTCCTTTCCTCTCGTCTCACCATGACGTGTTTTTTTTTCTTTTTTTTTTCATTTGCCATTTCATGCAGTTGCAAGTTGGGAGAAGAAATTACAATTTTAAATCAGGAGCCTAACTTTGTCCTTCATCTTTATCTCATGCGGCGACAACTTTAACTTGCACGTGGCATCCCCGAAATTCTGACATTTGTATTTTGTCACGTGCGTGTGTGCATTTGTATTTGGTGCTTAGCAGATGAGAAGAAGCGCTGCCCCAAACGCATCTGCTTGAAGTTCGAGTCTTAATAAGTGTTCTTCCCACCGACATGCTCCAGGGCTGACTGATGAGTCCGGAAGCACTCAAAGGAAAGGAAGTCAGAATTGCGCTGTCTTGCCCTTCCTGTCCGCCAGCATGTTCAGAGGCTGTGCTGTGCGGCTAGAGGAAAGGAAAGGAACGGATAGGACAGAGTCGTTTGTATTCTCACATGCCGCTGGCTTCTTCTGCAATCAAAGCAGATTCTGGTTCTAAAGGGAAGAATCCTGGGGACTGTCAGAGTCCCACCTGCTCTGTCCTCGATGCAGTAGGCTCACCTTGCACTCGCTTTGCACTGAGTGCCCTCGTGTTTGGGTCTGTGGGGTCCTCCTCGGGAGGACGGTGCTCCTTGGGAGCATCCTGGAGGCTGTCTGCGAATGGGGCATCCAGGAGGCAGGGGTGTGTGTCATACTGATGGGCGCCTTTGCTCACGTGGGTGCTCCCTGGGGTGCTCCACCTGCAACATCTAGTTCGAGAGGAAAGTAGTTAAAAGGTTTCTAGGCAGTGACGACAAGTACTCCACCAGGCCCGGGGCTTTCTGCCCTGGAGGCCCCTGCGATGGCATCAGTTGTGAGGCCAACACGTCATACGTGTTGTGTATGACGTCACCCAGGTCACAGCAGGTTCAAACTGCCAATAGTGTATCCACGCAGAACGGCCTCTCTGAGGTGGGTGTAACGCGCTTATTTCAAACTCAGCGGTCGTCCTCTTAGAGACAGCTCTCTCGGAGGCCTCACATCTCCACAAGAAGCGCTTTAAAACGGGCCTTTGAAACCACGAGGCAGAAGCTGGAACCAGGTGCTCATCATTGTGTCTCTCACAGTTCTGATTCCTTGTTTGTCTTGCAGGGTTTCCGGCGGGAGAACTCCAGAAGCCTTTCTTTTGGGGAACAGAGTATCCTCGGTAAGTCAATTAGTGAAGAAGCCAGCTACTGACATGCTGCTTTGGCGGAGTGGCATTTAGGGGGAAAAAAGAAAACAAAGCCACTGGTTGTGCAGGAAAGAAAAAAGAAGAAGAAGAAGAGGGAAAAAGGGGCATGGAGACCAGTGTGGGTCAGCCACCACCCCCCCAGCATGGCAGGTACTTGCTTGCATCTCGCTGTGTGTTCCGAGGTAGATGGCTGGGCGGGAAAGTCAGCTTACAGATAGGCAACACTCAATGCACTTATTCGCTGTGCTCATGCTACACGTATTTGGACTTGAAAGAGTAGCTGGCACTGGAGTTGAAGGTGATGCATCTAAAACGACTCCAGATGAAAGACGCAATGTAGGGAAACAAAGGCAAGTGCTTATAGAAGAGCAGAGGGTCTGGTTTGACTGGTCTATAAAGGGAAGTCGTGGAAAAGAAGGTAGAGATATAGCATGGAAGGACTCTGAGCTAAAGAGCCTGGACATAATGGGCATAGAAAAGATTGACATTTTTGAGCTAGTAAGAAAATCAAGTCTGTCGTTAGGGATATAACTTGGGTAGAAACAGGTGAAAACTGACAGTTTGGAGTTCAAAGTGTTTGGAGTTCAAAGGTCATTAACCCAGCAGATCGGAGACTTCCATAATTCAGAATTTCCGTATGTACTGGGAATCCTGATAATATCCATTATCTGTAATATCACCACATTATACCTTCTTGTTCCAGAGCTTTAATACAAAAACTGTAGTCTCATTTTTAGAAACTTTGTGTTTGTGTTTGGATAAATGACAATTTAAGTATGATTATGCCATTTAAAAGAACATGGGGTCACATACAAATATAAATAATAGCCCTACAGAGGCAATGTTTTGCATTGGGCTTCCCCAGAAGCAGACCCTGTGATCAGGATTAAGTGCTAGTTGTTTGTTTGTTTGCTTATATTTAGAGAGATAATACCAGAAAACACCAGCAGGGAAATAGGAAAGTGAGATAGGGAGTGCAGGAAGTCAACAAACTGTGTCTTGTGAGTTTTCTGTGGCTGCCATAATGAATCGCCATAAATTTAGCGATATAAAATAACATCCATCTATTAACTTATACTTTTGTAGGTCAGAAGTCCACCCCCGGCCTTAATGGTCTCAAATCAAGGTATGAGTAGGGCTGTAGTCCCTTCTGAGAGTTCTAGGGGGGAATCTGTTCCCTTTCTCTTTTCTAGCTTCTGGAGGTGGCCTGTACCCCTTGACCCATGACCCTCTTCCTTATAGTCAAAGCTAGCAAAGTCGTGTTACTCTGATCATTCATCCAGAGCATATCTCCCTCCTTCCGACCCTCCCCTTCTGTCTCTATTCTCATTTTAAAGAGCCTCGTGATTGCACTGAGAATCCAGGATAACCTCTCTACTTTAAATTTAGTAGATTAACAACCTGAATTCTCCTTTGCTGTGTCACAACATAGTCACAGGGTGTAGGGAATTAACATGTGGACATCTTGTGTGTGTGTGTGTGTGTACATTATGCTACCTACCACATCTGTGTTACAAAGCTACTATTCACCATGGGCAACTGGGGCTCAGTCCTGCTATGGAAGCATAGACCAGGCTTCAGTGTGCTCTTGTTTCAGGGGCAGGTGAGCTGGGGTAGCGATCCTCTAATTCACCTTCTGGCACTGATTGAGGACTGCCAGGAGGGATATTACCTCCCTGGCATTGTCCAGGTTAGGCCAGTCGGGCTTTGGTGTCCAGGGAAAGTTCTCAGGTAACTAATTTCAGGTATTGGCTAGAGGGAAACTGTCAAATTGGTATGCTCAAAAATGGTAAGTGTGCAGAGGACGTGAGCAGGTATTAATAAGACCTACTGCAGGGAAGAACCATCATTAGAATAGATGAAAATTCTTAGTTTGCACTGATGGACTCTATTAATACCATCCTAGACTGAAGATATCTGGAGTCAATTTTTCCTATTGTTAATATTAGAAATTTACATTTATTTGCATCAAATTAAAGGTTTGGGTGAAATGTTCCCGATAGTCCTATCAAACTGAAAGTGTTGATTTTGCTTATCGTTAGCAATTTAGCCGAGCTTCTGTTATAGTGGTTATATCAGTTTCACCTGGAGATTTGGAAATAGTCTGGTTAGACTGTGAAGTCAGTGCGTCTGTGAGCATGATTTTCTGTTATAAAAATGCTAAAATCATAGAAACTGGAAATAATGTTACCAGCTATTTGTTCATCCTTAAACTGAGCCATGTTCGATACTTGAGTAAGAGAAATTGGTTGTTTCTAGAGTTCTCTGTTCTCTCTGAAGCCACCCATCCTCTATTAGGAGCTCTGAATAACTAGTAAGCATCGCTTGAGTCTGCAACATTGGAAATATGGAGATACTAGAGACATGGAGACCACAGGTCCAGTCAGATGGCTTCTCTTTTCCGGAACAGCTCAACATCTGTTCCGAGTGGAGAACCTCTAGAACCAGTGGTCAGGTATCCTTCCAGCTTAGCCCTCTCCCAACCCTCCAAATATTGGGTCTAATCATGGGGACGGCAACAGACTTAGTGGCTTCCTGAGAAGAGAATCGGGATTGTTAATGGCCCATGACTACATTTCCCAAAGTGTGTGCTCCATGAAATAGTGACAGGTAGGTCATCTTCTCCCTTCCTTGCTTTGGAGAATCACAATACTCAGCAGCAAAAAAAATTCCCAAGATCCTCTACCAGAAGGAATCTATTTAAGTGTGTTGTCTGAGTTAGGGTTCCTAAATTCCCCCCTTGCCTATGTTTTGGGAGATGCTGGTTTAGAATTCATGGCTGAAGAAGAGTTGAAAGAAATTGAAGGGGAGGGAGCACTTGAAGGAGAACCTCTGTTTCCACATTTTTAAGGAAATGGTGGCAGAATGATTTACTCAGGAGGGTAAGGGTAGGTAGAGACTACACTAGACCAGTAGAAGACATAGAAAGAGCTTGCAGGTCGACATTAGGCAGAGTTGTTTTATTTGGAGCCATTCAAAGAGGAGTGGACTACCTTAGAAGGTGGTGAGCTTCTGCTTGTTGGAGATGCCCAATGAGAAAAGCCTTGTAGTTGTTTGAGTGGGTTTTTGCAGGGAGGGCGTAGGCCGTTGCCAAGGAGTTGAGCTAGATGAACTCAAAACTACTCCCAAATCTAACATTTTTAATGAGTTTTTGATTCAGCCTGAGAGTAGGCCTTGCTCAGTGACAGTGGTAAGGTTGTGTCATTGCTGACAGAAAATCCAGTGCATATATATATATATATATATATTTTTTTTTTTTTTTTTTTTTTGAGACTAGGTCTTGCTATTTTTGCCCGTGGAACTGCAGGCTCTCGTTGCCCGGGGTACCACAGACTCAAGCAATCCCCAGCCTCAGCTTCCCAAGTAGCTGGGATTACAGGCGTGCGCCACCACGCCCAGCTATTTTTTTGGAACTAGGTCTTGCTACGGGCCCCAGGCAGGACTCAAGCCATGATCCCTAGCCCCGGCCGCTTCACAGGCTGAAGCTTACAGGTACAAGCCACTGTGCCCAGCCCCAGTGCATATATTAAACTCATTGAGTATTAAGAACAAAAGAGAATCTGAGTAGGTGGAAAGATTTTCTTCCCTGTTTTATTTTTGGAAGGCTTGATTTTCTCTGCAGGAGTCCTCTTGTTTTGGGCTATTTTAAGAGGCATATGAGTTTATTTTTTTGATGCCATGCTAATTTAAGTAATGTCCATTGATAAAATGGAAGATGTGACTTTCGTGTTATGAAACATCATGGTAAGGCTTAGTCATATAAAATTCCTTTTTGGCTCTTGTCCAAAGGATTGCGATTATGTAACTGGGAGTTGGAACGAAGAATGATTCAATCATTTTCTGAATTCTCTATTACCCTTTGCAAATAGGAAGCTTGTTGGAGCAGTCCCTCTAACGGGCCATGGATTGCAGGGCAATTCCTATATGCTTCCACCGTTTATCCCTTCAGTTCATCTAGTCAACAGCATTGGCTGAGGGCTGTAGAGAACTCAGAACTGTTGTCAAGCCTGAGAGGCCTGGGGAAAGGAAATGTTACAGGAGGCACAGGACTAGTTCCTGCTGCAAAATTGAGCACTATGTAAAATTACAAGTTTGTCCCACACTGCTATGATAGCTCTATGATTGAAACGCATAATTTTACTCTTACGTCTTTAATGAAGGTTTGCAATGATGGAAAAACAGTAGGAAGCATTTTTTCAAATGCAAATTACCTTGCAGGAAAGAAATAACAAAGGAAAGAATTGCTACCAAGGGGAAAAATTAAATCTTACAGCACTTACATGGGTATAGTAGAGACAAACAATTAGCATGTTAAGGATCATTATGTCCTGTAATAACATGTTGCTTCCAAAATTCTCCTTCCTTCCACTTACGGGTCCTATCTCTTTGCTGGGTGACTTTGATGTTGCATATAAGGAACTGAACGTGAAATATTTTTAGCATCATTGCAACTCTCAGGAAGAATTGTCATAACCGGGTTCTTAAATTGTCTCTGATCTTTATCCATACATGAACTGACTAATACAAGTTCGGTATGGATTGCTTACTTGCATGACATAGTAAAATCATTTGATTAGTTAAAGCATTGCTGCTTTCTGACTGTGTACTGACTGGGTACAGAGGATCTAACAGCGACCACGTAGTGCAATGGTTGGCTCATGGAACTTGTTGTTAAGGGAGAACATGGAAGCCCTCTTTGCAGTTTCTTCATGTATCACCAATATGCTTGGTTTCAGTTCTCCATTATGACGTGGCAAGGCCCCGTCAGTCACTGCTGGCTCATGGATGGGCAATTTGGGCTGCACTAAGCTGTCTGTCTCCATTAGCATGGTGTTGACTGGGGCAGCTCGACTGAGATCAGAGTATCTCAGATGACTTCGTTTGGTGTCTGTCACCCCACTTGTGTTGGCTTGAATGGCTAGGGCTTCACTGGGCCTCACTCTTCCTTTACAGTCCTCTCCGGTTGGTTAACCCAACTTCTTGACTTGGCAGCTCATTTCCAAAGGGGTGAGAAAAAGGACCCATACTCAGAGTCACTCACGGCCCTTTTGTCACTTTCCCATGTTCCCAGCAAGTCCCGAGGCCCTACCAGGGCAGAACATAGATTCTTTGAAGGGAGGAAGGGCCCTTGCGTTTAGGGGTGGGTGACATTATCCTTGTACGTGATCTACCATGTGCCTCTTTGGAGGTGAAGAGAAATAATACAACCCCTTTTCCAAGTCTGGGGAATGCTTCCCAATCTTTGCTGCTGAGTTGTGCACTTGTCTGTCAGAAGCAGAGAAACATGGCTTCTGTCAAAAGCAGAGTGATCTCTTTTAATCTCTGCTCTATTCCTGTGTTTATGACTATATTTGGAAAACAATTTAACTTCTAAGTTTATAGTGATTTTTCAATAGGTTATCAGATAAAAAAAAATAACTGGTATGTTTGCTGACAGAATCTTTTCAAACCCTGCTGCTGCTGTGGGTATTTATAAATATGAGCTGCCACCCAGAGCCGATACAGGGGCTGGAAGGGGCTTTAGAAACCGTCTCTTTCATTTCCTTAATAGAAGGGTGTGTTTAGATTTTTTAAACAATTTTGTCGGTGTGGGTCTTACATTGTTATTATTGTGATTTCTAGAAAATGATCATCTTTGTTTTTCATTGAAAAAAAAAATGAAAGGATTGTGCACTGAGATTCATGCTTGTAATTTTGTCCAAATTATATATTTATGTCGTAGATCTCTGAGTTATGGTGCTATAGGAGTAATTGTTGGACATGAATTTACACATGGATTTGACAATAATGGTAAGTTCTGGTTCATTGTATTAGCTGCTGCTTTTATGATAATGCTAATTATATGGCTGTTAATTGTGGCTATTATCTGTGCATAGTGGCATCATCATGGATTGAAGATTATCTAGAGCAGTATGATTGCTGATGGAAAACTTTTCCCCATGTCTTGCTGTGATAGCTTGCAATAAATAAATAATTGTTCCCATTGGTGATGGTGGAGAATGAAAAAAAAAAGACCTTGTAATTTCAATGGAGTTAGCTTTGCATTTTGATCAGTGTTGCTGTAGCTGCCACAGTGGTTATAGGAATTGCTTTTAGTTTTTATTGCTCTTGGTCATTTCCTTATTCTCCATCTTGAGATGTTCTCCCTGAAGGTATGAGCTCTGCTCCAAAGATGGCTATGCAGGCTGCCAACTTAGTACTCAGCAAGTTAGGATTCTGGGGGAGCTGATGGGCTCGTTCGTTTATGCTCGTCAAGTATTATGCAATGCCTAATCCCTAGTTTTCTCCATGCTGGCATAGAGTCAGTTTCTTTTAAAAAGGCTTATGCTTTTGCAATAATGCATACTATAGAATATGCTGTGTAACCTGATGCCATTTCAGTGACAGTGAATAGCTGAACACAACATCAGCTACAGGAGTGATTGCCCTTTGAGTGTCACCTTCATTTTCAATAAGCCTTTCTCCTTTCACTTTGAGGCATTATTAGAGAGCCACATAAACACTCCCAAACTTATGAATTAAAGGCAAATCACCATTACATCCACAGCCTCACGACGGTGTACAGGCAGATTCAAGGACCCAGTGGGCCCGAAGCGTACAGAAGGGGCCTTTTGCTTCTAAGTCTGTGGTGTCTCCAACATCCTTTCCACAATGCGTAACTCTGGACCAGAGATACCGTTTGGTTCATTCTCTTCTAGAAAGTTTCAGCATGCCCACCAGCCACTCCTTAGTCACCTAGTTTTTGCTTCCCTCGTCTTCCCTCCCTGTTCAAAATAGGCTGCCTTGAACCTCCAGAGTGACTCTTTGGGTCTGTTGGTTTACTTTAGCTGAGAGGAGAGTTGTAGTCCAAAAGTGAAAACCAGTAGTGGTCTCTTGATTCTAGGTCATTCTTCCTGGGAAATTTACAGTTTTCTTCTAGAACCTTTTGGAGGCCTTCTGGAGTCTTTCTCAAAGGACAGACTCTAATGATGGCAATTTCGCTCTGTAAGCAGTCCCTAGAGCAGCGGGTTACACATACAAGCACACGCTCAGTAACGACAGAGTGACTGGTCAGTGGGTGGGGACATGCTCTCCCAGGGGGTGATGGAAGTGGCAGTCAGCCCTGCCGAAGAGGTCTGGGTGGTTTCAACGGTCACCTGTGCTTGGCAGATTTTCTTGTACGTCCAATAAAGGGTTCTGTGCATCATCAAATTTAATAGTAACCTTGTCTGCACAAGGTAGTCCAAATAGACCTCAATTTTTTTCCTGATGGGTGTAGAGGAAATGGCAGCTACAGTGAAAAAGCATAGCAAATTAATACATTTCCCTGACATGTGGAGATCTCCATTCTCGTTCCAATTCCTCTTTGGAGAGCAAACTTCCCTTCAGAGCAGGACAGATGAGCCTTCCGCCGCCATCGAGGTCTGTGGAATGATTCATAACTGAGGTTTTATGTGTCTCTTGGTTCTGGCAACTCGGAGGAAACGCATTCCTATAGGCTGAGTCAGGGGCTGTGGTGGCTGCTGGGACGACTCCCAGGGGCTGTTCCTCTGGATCGTTTGGAATTTCACTGGCCGTGATGCTCTGACTCCCTGCACAGGCTTTCGGAATGAAGTCATTTCATTCCATCATTCAGAGGACATTTTGGGTTAGTTCAGGAGAAAATGAAGACTCTCTGACTGGGTAAGGATAATGTGTGCAATTAGTGGATGGATCATATTTTTGTAAATGCTCTTTGTTCCTTAAACAGAATGTTCTCAGGCCTCTTCTTTCTTCCCTGCTTGCAATGAACTTGTGACACTGGAGAGAAGGCAGGAACTGCCTGGGGCGGGCGGGGGAGGGGTGTCCCTGCTGCTGGGAACCAGAGGAAATTCGTTCCCATAAATAATATACATGTCTTTGACCTTTCCTTTTTCTAGGTAGAAAATACGATAAAAATGGAAACCTGGATCCGTGGTGGTCTGCTGAGTCAGAGGAAAAATTTAAGGAGAAATCCAAGTGCATGGTTAGCCAGTACAGCAACTATTACTGGAAGAAAGCTGGCTTAAGTGTGAGTCCACGTGCTTCCTTGCTTCCATGTTCACTTGCTTTTAGATCCTTGGGTTTCCAAGTGTGGTTTCTAGACCAACAGCCTCAGGTGCCTCCCCCCCAACTTGTTAGGAATGCAAAATCTCAAGTCCCCTCCAACCCCCAGGATCTCTGGGGGTGGGGCCAGCATTCTGTCTTTCCCAAAGCCCTCAGGTGATTCCGACAGCTAGGGGAGTTTTGAAGCTTAAGGACCTGAACTTGTTTTCCTAGATTCAGATTAATGTAGAAAGTCCAGTAGCAAAGCAAAACAATAGAATTCTTATGAACCTGTACTCCATATCGTTTTAATACAGTTCCTTCTGTTTAAGTTTAAGTCATGAAATAAAACCTCACTAAGTTGAACTGGTGAGTCTGAAATGATGAAGACTTCTTCCTCACAGAAATTTGAACAAAGGAAAGATCCTTGTAACATGTTGATTTCCCAGTGTCTCTACGGTGAGATGTAGGTGCAGATCTTGGCTCCACCAATTCCGATTCTCATGAGCTTGGGTATGTCCCCTGACATTCCCAAGCCGCACAGCCTTCATTAGTGAAACAGCAACTCTTTCTGGACTCTCTCCTTTGCTGTGTGAATTGAGTGAGTGAGTGCACCAAGGTAAGGCCCCAGTGTAACGCCCAGCATGCAGGGAGTGCTCAGAGAATGGAGATTCATATTACGAATATTTTGTGAGGCACCCATTGCTACCCCACTCTAAGAGAAACCAAAGCCAAAGACTTATGAGCTGTAAAAACAAGCAAGCTCGGAAATAGACATAAAAGAGCAGAAGAACAGCTTTCTTGGAGAAATGGAATGCAGAGTTCCTGGCCGTAGGTGTGGGCCCTAGGTTTCTCACTGAACTGCAGCAAATATCATCCTGATACAGATATATCTCCCAAGAAGTCTGCATTGACCCACCTATTGGCACCTAAGGAAACTGAGATACAGGAATTAAAATCCATGCTGGAGTGTAGCTAGATCAATATGTCTCGCCGATCCATCCTCTTTTCCCTCACACCGTGCTCGGTTCTCTGCTCTTAAGCTCGTTTTATACTTGTGTGTGTGTGTGTGTGTGAGAGAGAGAGAGAGAGAGAGAGAGAGAGAGAGAACTATTCTACACCATCCATTTTGGTCAAAGTGTCAGATGTTGAAACTGAATTCTGACAAATGTGTACCTTTCTCACAAGGACGCTGCAAAGGGCAAACCTATCTCAGCAGAAATGCGCTCAACCGTCAGAAAACCGTTTCAGTCTCCTTCCCACAGGAGAGGGAGGTTGCTTCCTCTGTGGATAGAAAGGGCCATGTTTTCTTTTTCTGACTCTGTTGTGGAGGTGAATTGTCTATGCCTGAGTTGTTCTCTGCAGTACCTTGTGTGTGTGGGGAGAAGACCCCAAGGAGTACCACCGAAGCCGACCGTTAGCAGCTGTTGCGTCTGACAGAAAAACCTAGGGCCAGAGTGCCTACTGAGGTGGTCCAGGGTAGGAAGAACCAGAGGGGTGAGGCAGCTCCCAAAGCCTCTAATTTGTACAAAGCTTAGAGGAACAAGGAAGGAGAGCAAATCCAAGCATGAGTGAATAGAAAGAGAAGCCCCAGACTGAAGACGACACACATTTCCTACTTTGCAGCTCTGTGTGTCTGACTCAGTGCTCAGGGGGCTGGAACAAAGGCATCATCAGGGCTGTGCTTCTCTCTAGCGCTCTTGGGGAGACTCTCTTGGATTGTCACCTTTCTTTCCCAGCTTTTAGAGGTTGCCCATGTTTCCTGGCACGTGTTCCCTTGCCTTTTCCAGGCTGGCAGTGCCTGGTTGAGTCTCATCACATGACACCTCTCTCACACGCTCTCCAGGCCTTTTCCTCTGTTGAGAGGGTCCCTTGCAGTTACGTTGGACCACCTGGGTAAGCCAAGCTGGTGTCCGCACCGCTACATCCTTAGCCTCTTAGACATCAACATCTTTGGGGTGAGGGCATTCGGCCTCCTATGACAAACCTTTCCTGTAAAGGAACAGAAAGGAAATAATGGAGGCTTTGTGACCATGAAGGCTCTGTGGCAACCTGGCCATGGTCACAAGAGAACAGCCACAGACCATCTGTCCACGAATAGAAATGACTGTGCTTCAATAAAGCTTGATTTATGGACCCTGAAATTTGAACTTCACATCATTTTCACAGCCCCCAAATATTCTTCTTTCAATGATTTCCCTGAACCACTGAAAAGGTGAAATCCACTCTTGCAGCCCTTACAAAGACAAGCAACCGTGGATCTGACTTGTGGGCTGAACTGCTTTAGACTGTCTTTCGTCCTAAGGTGCCATCGAAGGGTTTAGGAAACACTCTTCACATGCGTGCAAGAATGTCTTTGCCCTGCTTGGCTGGGTGTCATCTGCTTGGCAGCGTTCCATCCTGTGACTGGTGCGACTTCCATTTGATTTTTGTTTCCTCTGAGAGCCACCTTCCCTTGAATTTTTCATGGAAATCGCTACAGGCAAAATGGCGCTAGTTGATCTGGAAATCTTGTTCCTGTGTGGATGGTAAATTCTTTGACATATAACTACCTTGAAAAGAAAACTCAAATTATGTCAGTAAATCAGAGAAAGGAATCTGTGTATTGGCAGTTCTATTTTTTCCCCCTTAAACCAGAGTCACTCAGAATATTGTTAATATTTTATTGGTGAGAATAGAGAGGTGGGTGAGAAATGAATGTGTAGCATAATATAATAGAAATTATTTTGTCAGGAACACCTCACAGTGGGTTAGTTTGTGATCTCACCATGCGTCATAACTACCTTTACTGAACGTAATTTTCTCTTGAAAATATGACACTTTTTCTTACAATCAAGTTTAGGCCTCTTGCTGAATGATCGTTGGTTGTGAAACACTTTTTCCCATTTTCTTTTGGGTAGGTGAAAGGGAAGAGGACCTTGGGAGAAAATATTGCTGATAACGGAGGACTGCGGGAAGCTTTTAGGGTATGTAGTGCACCTTTGCTGTGATTTTAAAAATTAAGCTGGAAAACATTGTATAGTGCACCTCAACTTACACAAGTGACGTGTTTTAGAGGACTTAGATTTCTGTATATTCTGTACATTTCTGTCAGTAGAATTATATTTCCCTATTGATTCTTACTGTGCTCTTACATGAATAGAGGTGCACTTTGGTCTTTTTTATTTTGAGGTATCACATCACCCTAAAGAATAATATTTACTATTAATCATGCACTTAAAGGCTAGTTTGCAGAAGAGAGAGTCACAGTAATATCAAAGCATGCAATAGAAAACTCCTCAGGGCTAGGAACATATGACTTTTCCTCGAATACGGCGCATTCCTATTATTGTCTTGAAATGCCAGACTTTTAAATTATGGCCAGCGGCTAGTGGTTCTCATCTAGTGGGCCAGGTATGGGTCCCTAATAATATTTTCATCATCTGTGGTCTGTGCTTCAACAAGAACCATAAGAGGATGTGTAAAGATTTTCATAAAGTGTAATAAAGGCCAGGCTGGTACTATGAGGCTATCTTTTCCATATATGCTTGTTAAAATATCTTTATTTTATGAAATGACAGTGGTAGGAGCTGATGGTTTGCTTTTTCACTTGGCAAAATTGAAAACTGGCAATATGTTGACACCCCGATTTCATATCATAAGGCTTTGACACTGTGTTAGATGTGTTTGTTTCCTGGAGAGTATGGAAAGAATAGCTTTCTTCTTGTTCTTCTTGTTCTTCCTTCTTGTTCTTCTTGTTCTTCTTGTTCGTCTTCTTCCTTCCTTCCTTTCTTTCTTCTTTCTTCTTCTTATTTTGGTCCAGCTACTTTCAATAAATATGTTGAATGTAAGGTCTTTTTGCAGGCGATCCCACCTCTCTTAAGCAAAAGGACATTAATGTGCACTTCCAAGTGTTTGTTTTCTTAAAGGAACACTTGACCTGATGCATTTTGCACTTGGTGGATGAGATGATTCATATCTCTGACTGGATGGAAACAGGGAAAGCAATCATTACAGCGGGTCACTGATTCTGCTTCTCTCATCAGGCTTATAGGAAATGGGTAAATGACAAGAGGCAGGGAGTTGAGGAGCTTCTCTTACCAGGCATCAAATTCACCAACAACCAGCTCTTCTTCCTGAGTTATGCTCACGTGAGTACTCTGAGGAAGGGGTATCACAGGTGAAATGTGGGCCTCCAACTTACTCCCTTGATTGGAGACTTGGAACAAAAGTTCAATAGTCTAACTTTGATTTCAGTAAACATTATCTTGCCACTTTCAGGGGGGACATATTTTGCCTTCATAGAGTCCTATGGGGTATAATTACCCGACTGAATGAAGATTGATTGATTCGATTTTATCCAGAGTTCCCAGCCCTCTATTTATGTGTTTGCTATTTCTTTAGCATATCTTGACTTCTCACTGTGTTTCATACTCTTTGTAAACATTTCTAGTTTCTCATTCTTTGACTTCCATGGCCCTACCCTCTCCTGCACTTCTCCTTCTATTTGGCCTCATTTGCTGACTTTGTCCACCACTCTCTCTGTCTCTGTCCGGGACCCTAAAGGCCACGTTCCCAACTTGCAAAGGAATGTGGAAGACTGCTAGAGCTGAAAAGCAAGTGCCAATTCTTTGATACTGGTTATCGCACTGCTTCATGTCACATCATCCTCATTTGCAAAAAAAGTCCGAGAGGGGTGGCTGAAGGTCCTGACCTATGGCTTCCCCGTGGGCAAATGTGTGTCTGCATGTTCAGATCTAGATGGGAGTTTTCATCAGCACAACCTTTTGTTCCTAAGTCGTTGCACTCACTACTCAGTAAGCTCATTCACTGCTAAGTCTTCCTCAGTCAATTCTGGTTATAAGAGGGGTGGATGGAGGGGTGAGGGGCTTTCTCTTAAAGTGACATGACAACACTAAATACATTCTCTTTTGTCAACAAAACTGGAGTCACCAACAAAATGACTTTCCATTTTGATTTCCTCCTTTCTCGAAACACTCTCTGCCTCCTTCACCTCTGGGTCTTCCTGGTTAGAAATCTTGGGTTTTTCGAGTTTATTTATTCCCCTATCTTTGTTTTTATGACACAGTCCCCCGAAACTAGATGTTTTCTCCTTTTTGCTGCTCTTTGGATTCCACCTCTCTTTCTCTGTGTCACCTGCCTTGTCATCTGTAGGCTGGCCCTTGAGATCTCCCGCTCTGGATGATCTGAACAGCCTTACGACAGAGTTTGGAAGCTCGTCACCCCCCTCTGTCTTACCTGTCACTGCAGCACCACTTCCATTTCATCACTGACCTACTGTGGGAGCCGCAGTGGCTGCCAAGTGCCTACCTGCTGCCTGGAGCCTGAACACCACCTCCAGTTGGCTTTCAAAGTTCTCCTGATCCTGCTCCAACTCTACCCAACCAGCTCAAAATTTCCCACAGCTCTGCCAGGTCCACCGAAGCAAGGCTGTCCTCACTTCCATCCCACAGTGTTATCGCCAGTGCTGTCTTACCTTTGCTTTTGCTTTTCTTTCTATAGTGTGATCCCTCTCAGATCATCTAACCCCACCTCTGTCTGTCAGTGTCCACGTTGAGTTCCACCTCCCCCACACTGTCCACAAACTTCCCCAAAGACTCCCATTCTCACCAGCTCCTCTGTGCTTTCCTTCATGACCATGCAGCTGACCATTGAACTGTTCCCCGGATGTTATAGACTTGCAGTTTTATTTCTACAGCTGAGCTTTGGGCTCCTTGCACTTACGTGTCTTCCTAATGCCCCACAAAGAAGTGCTGGCAATAGTGAAGTCACTTGCTGTTTCTATAGGAATCGCTTGGAACAGATAGAACTTACACAGTTCATCTAAGGAGACTTTCTTTTGGGTCACTACCGAATCGTATGTCTAGAATAAGCACACACAAAATAGAATTTTCTAGAGCACGGGTTGGCAAACTAGAACTCATGGGCCAGAAATGACCTATTTTCTGTCTTTGTAGCTACAGTTTTATTGGAAGGCAGCTGTACTCTTTCCTGTGCATATTGTTTGTGGCTGATTTGCCGCTACACCAGCAGAGCTGAGGAGTTTACAGAAAGACTGTGTGGTCCGCAAAGCCTAGAATATTTACTCTCTGTCTGTTTTCTGAAAAGCTTTGCTGAACCCTTGCTCAGAAGACAAGGCACAGGGTCCACCAGTTCTGCTTAGTTATATCCTGGTCTGCAGTAGCTCTTCGTAGATGAAGTAAACTGAGTAGAACATTGCGGTCATAATTTTGAAACATCTCAAATGAAATTCTCAACCTTGTCTGATTTATTTTAAACTAAGGGGATTTAGGAAACAATGGAAAACTATTTTCTATCACTAATGAGAAATTTATCTTGGAGCTTTTCTTACTGACAGAAATGAAGAGCTTTTCAATCTTTTGCATGCTGGAGTCAACGCTTCTAGGGAGTAAAGTCATTTTCCCTCCTGGGAAGGTAATAGGAAAACAGTAACAAATCTACTGTGTTTTCAGAAGCCTCTTAAGTGACATAGGAAGCTAAGACATTACTACATAATGATGTAAGAATAGAAGACATAACATTTAAAAATGAGGTTCAATCAAATGCCAGAAACAACTTCACATTAGCGAGCATCTGAAGAAATTATGGAAAAATTGGCCAAAGCATCTTCAAAGTCAAATTTGGAATGTAGCGACAGACAGTTCATCTTTAGCCAGAGTCGCAGCATCACACCACCTCTCTTGCTTCCTATACCCCCGTTTTGCTCTGACCAGTCATATCCCCCCCCCCCAGATACTCTTCTCTTTCTGTCGCTTTCCATTCTTATCATGCTTACTTAGGGCCATTCATCGAGCACCTTCTAATGAGACTCTAGTTTCCTCCTCCTCTTTTGACTCTACCAGATAAATCTTTTAAAAATATTTTATCATTTTCTCGCTCAAAACCAATATTTACATATAAACACTGTAACCGATCACACTAAACTTCAGACATCTCACCTCCTCTTCTTGCTGCCCTGATTCTCTGTGGCTGACTGCCAGGCACCCCACAATCCCACCGAGCTGCATGTCTTGCTGTTTGCTCAGATACGTTCTGCTCAAATGTGTCTCTGCTTCCATTTTTTCCCTCCACTTGGAATTCTCCCATCATATTCATGTGTCCTAGTTCTATTCATACTGCAGAACTATGGCATATTTCATTATACACTTGGAGTCAGGATGAAGTAGATCGTGGTGCCAAAACAAGGCAAGTTTATTTCTTGCTCCTGCTCCATATCCCACATGGGTCAGAGCGAGGCTCTGGCTGTGGACTGGTTGATCTCAACATGCGTGACCACCAGAGCAGAAAAGACCTGTGTGGTCATGGGTACTGGCCCTTAATGTCATATTGTCATTGTTCTTAAGGCTTTGAAAAAACGTGCCAGCTTTTAAAGCTCCTACCAAGAGGTGAGATATGGCTATCTTCTGCGCTTCGTTGGTCAGGGTGACTGATGTATCCGTACATAACCTCCAGGGAGACAAAAGTACCCTGACCAAGGTCTGGCCAAGGGTCAGGGAGGCGGACAGTCAGTGCGTAGTGCTAGCTATGCCCATCCTGAATAATGGATGGTGGAGCCATTTTGTTGATTTGAATGAGTATGGTTAAATCTGAGAAAACGGTTCCAAGCATTGGATTAATTGACTGAATATATTCATTGATTCTTGGATACATGCACTGTTCGCTTGATTTAAAGCACTTGTCTGGAAATCTTCCTAATTTACTCAAATTGTGGAATTATTCACAATGATAAACCTTCCATGCTGGGGCTTAGAATAATAGATGTTACAACTCATGAAGGTTTTATCTGATCCACTGAAACTGTTTGTCACCCATTGATTCTAAAATTACTCTTTCGTATCATTTGGAACAGTTAAGGCAGTAGCAAATGTATGCTGGGAATCGAAATGTAATTGTTGGGATGCTTTTCTTTTCTAGGTGAGGTGCAATTCCTACAGACCAGAAGCTGCCAGAGAACAAGTGCAGATTGGTGCTCACAGCCCCCCTCAGTTTAGGTAAACAGGCGAATGGGTGACACTCATTTTTAACTGTGCATCTGTCCACCTCTTCCCCCACCCCGTCGCCCAGGGCTCCACCCAATAGGTCATCTGAACAGAAGTCTGCTGTGGGCAGTGATGTCTCTATCCTATAGACAGAAAAAAGTTTGGCCCCATAGAAACTCAGCCTCTTTCATTAGAAGGAAGCTGATTTAGGCAGCATGTTCTCAACTGAATTTCTAGTGTGGACAGTTTTACACACCTCGTGTGCATTGTCAAGAGATCTGTGAGATGTTATAAGTCTCCAAAGGCAATTTAGAAGACAAACCATAGCTTTCCTAGTCAGTCCCATTTATTATCTTCTAGTTTTTGAAAGGCAGGATTCCATGGGGGCCATGAGGGCTCAGTAGACTGGACTATTTGGTGTGTTGTGCCACCTCCTTTTCTCCTCCAGGTCAAAAAGCCACTCTTTTCTTAGCCAAGGATGAGGTCATATGTACTGTGCTTTAAAACACTCTGGTTTATTGTGTGTTAGATAATATCTGGTTTAGTGCCGACCAGCAGACATAACTGAGAACCTGCTCTCGGAGCAGCTCCGGATACAAAGAAGGCTGTCTGGTGTGCTTAGCCACTGTAATTCATTTCTGGAGTCACATGCTTTACATTTTGACTTTGGGTTTCAATTATAACTTGAAACAACTGTTTGCATAGGAAGAGAAAAGGATTATAAATTATAATCGTGTTTGTCAGAATGTATAAAATATTAAGTAAACATGAAAGGACCTGCCCTGTACTAGGTTTCTAGCATAGTTTGAAAGAAATAAAAAAAAAATCATTCTTTGCTTAGAACATGTATCTGGATATCTTTCCATTTGATGATTAAATGAATCCTTTAGCATATTGTAAGAAAGTCATGCAAAGTTCCTCATATATTTTAAAATCCTACTTGGAAAAAACCTTGCCTCAGAAATGCTTTAGAACGTGACCATAAATTACCCAGTAGCATAAAAATCTAATCATGGTGTTGGAAATTCTCCCCCACTGGGCTAAACTGACATGAGAGGTGACAGTCTCTAATGGACTAAAATGTGCTCCTTCTGACAAATGGTGCAGATGAAGCCACACAGTAGATTAATTACTCAACAGATAAGTTTTTAGAAACTAATTTCCTTCTACTAACTAGTTGCCTGCAATGTTGTAGTTTAGCTGAAAATTTAAAGGGTAGGCTTACTAATTTTTAGCTGAATTCTGTCTTCAGCACTTGCCCAGGGTAAATCACATTATGAAATATGCATCCTGACCCATGCTCTGAAAAACAAGAGGTTTGGAGAATTTTTGGACACAGGCCATTACACTCTTTCAAATGCCCATAGGTAACAAAGTCATTAGGGAAGAAATAGTCAGTGACAGAATACGGAGTCTTTCGTCAACCCTTTGAACATATAGTTGAGTAAGAGATAGAGGAAGGTAACAATTTTTCTGCGGCTTGTTAGTGATGCCTACAGTAGCCATAGATTTTGAGTGCAGAGATCACACAATGGAAATAGCACTTCCAAAAGGCAGTCACGATCAAAGTGCTGACTAGGACTCTGCAGTCTTCACTGCAGCCAGGGAACTCGCAAGAACACCAGGTCTTGGACTGAATTCCAGTAAAGCACTATTCATCAATAATGACTGGCCACCATTCATTTATTTTTTGTTTGCATGAACCAAATTCTACATTAATATGAGCTTTCAAACCTAACAGGAATTTAGAGAAAGTGTTTCTATAGATGGAATGAGTTCTTTCAAAATAGTTGTCAATGCAGCAACGTAGGTGAATCTTACTGACTTAATTTTGAGTGCAAGAAGCCAGAATGTGTGCTGTTTCCATGGGTATGAAGTTCAAAAACAGGCAAAACTAACCTGTGATGGGAGAGGTCAGACTAGTAGTTCTTCTCAGGGGTACTATTGCTTGAGCACTCAAAGGGAGCCTTCTCTGTGCTGGCAGTCCCCATCATGATCTGAGTGGTAGCCACATGAAAACATCGTTGAACTTGCATTTAAGATGTGTATACTGAATATCAGTTATGCATAACTGACAAACAGTTATCAAAAATTAGAAAAGTTAAGTATTGGTAAATTCCACTATTGATAGGAATTATGATATATAGAAATAGGCAGTTTAGAGGAATGTAAAGCCTACTGTTGCTAGGAACTTGGAGACATTTGGAAGATGAATAGGGGCCTGCGTGTGGTATTCAGGCGGTAATGGCTGAGTCCTGCTTATTTCTTTGGAAATCTACCTTAGGGCCAATGAGTTCTGGGTTGAAACTACGTGCAACAGGAATGCTTGGGAGCAGCCACCGGACGTGATTTCCTTAATCAGCTTGGGCTTCTGTTATGTCCCCTGTAGACTGAGTACTAGCCGGAACCTGTTGATATATATGGAAGAGTTAAGCGACGTGTGCCTTCATCTTTCTTTTTCAGGGTCAACGGTGCAATTAGCAACTTTGAAGAATTTCGGAAAGCTTTCAACTGTCCACCCAACTCCACGATGAACAGAGGAGCGGACTCTTGTCGACTGTGGTAGCTGGGATGTGGCCTCCTCTACCCCGAGGGCCAGCGAAGCCACCCTGTGCCCTTGCTGCCTTTCTGCTTAGGCCCTGAGGACTTTTCTCCTTATTGCATCTCCATGATTTGGACATTGCTTAGATCTAAGCGGTATCTTGTCAGTGTTTTAGGCCTTAAAACAGAAACAGAAACAAAAACAAACCGAATCCAAGAAGTGGATCAAGTTCGTTTCTTTAGAAAACCAAACCAAGAAAAATAACCTCCTGGTCTATGTTTGTTACAATACTATCTGCTGAATTGTTGCTGTTTTCCATTCAGGGTGGAACATAATATTTTTAACCATGGCTTTGCAGGGGTCCCAAGTAGAAGTTTCCCAGGAAAACACATCAGTCTGTTAAAACGTGTAACCCTCGCTGATGGAGACATGTGCGTGGATATCTGGGCGGTGTTACAGCTCTGTGGAAAGCAGTGTTAGATTTTATGCCTCATTATTACTCAGCATTTATTAGGTAGAAAGTAGTTCACTTAGAAATATGCTAGGTTTCTGTCTTGTGAATCCTGATTAAATTCTTGCCTTCAGTTTTGGTGTCTCTTGGGATGCAAATGTGCTTCGCTGTTATGTCCAGTGTAGCGAGTCAACCCATTTTGTCAGCATGGACAAAGCTGGCCGAAAGGCTACTTGGGAAAACATTTGAATTTATCCAGGAAGAAGAGGATGGATTTTTAAGTCACAGAAGAAGGGAAATCTCCTCATCCTGCAACAGCAGGGACACTGCGAGATGAAAGCGCCAAGAGTTGACCCAGTCGCCTAGACCTCTTGATGAGATGAGGTGATTACACCTGTCAGCCCGTCAGCTTTCTTTAGTTTAGTTCCATTTGTCTTATTTCCTTCCTTTATGTGCCGTCTCCTGCTTTTTCAGTGAGCAGACATGGAGGAAATGATTTTCTAGTTCCCCCTCAGAAATAGAGATACCACCACATGGAGGGTCAGAAATGCCCTTCTGTTTGGCTTCCATTGATGTCACCAATCTTTTTTTTTTGTTGTTGTTGTTTTTTAAAAAACCTTATGAAAAATGTCTTGGCTGAAGACATTTTAGAACCTATTCAGTGAATTAGGGTTTCCTTGCACAGGCTCCAGAAGCATAAATTTCAGTCAAATCTTCTAAACAATCTAGAGGCAAGAGCTCTACTGTGGTTTTGATCCTGAGGTTTATCCTGTCCAGGGGTCACCTCCACCTCTCACAAATGTGAATAGACGATAAAAATCTAATGGCCTGAAAGGGCTTCCATGGCATTCGTGGTTTCTTAGAATTCCCCAGCCCCTTCACGTTCTTCATTGTACATGTGTTTCCAGGTGAAGTGGGCCAATAAGAAAATTTCAAAAACAAAATGATAGATTCAGACTAACCATGGGAGGCCATTTTGCATCCCTGTGATTTGTCATTTTTTTAAAAAATCTAAGTGTGAGCCACCTCCTTCTGTAACCATGGGAACTTCTAAAGGGAGGAAACCGCAGGGGCACCATCACAAGGAAAACAATTACACCGCCCTGGTCAGAGGAGAATGATTTTCCCCATGACTTCCTCCTCTCTAAATGGATAAACTTCTGAAGGGCAGTCTCCTTTTCCTCCTCTAAACCATGACTTAATGCAGCCTTTGCATGTATTTTAAAAAACTAGCTGTCTTAGGTCAGAGATGCTGGAAATGTGTGTGTCTGAGGAATCGAATCCTCTTTGATGTAGACGTGCAAGATACTCTGATTTGATTTCTGTACACAGACATTTAAAATCACCTGAGGTTTCTCATGTTTATATGAATAGCACTGAACTTTCACAGTCCTTTCAGACTTGAGATAAACACATTCCTGCAGGTCAGAGAAAGTGTTTGATAAAAACAGAGAATTGTGACTTCGCCCATGGAAGCCGCTCAGCCATTTGTTGGTTTAGCCATTTGTTGGTGGTGATCACTCATGGCCCTCTCATTTTCCAAATGATGTGGCTACCTTGTCCAGACTCACTTGCTGTAACTGTCACATGGAATGGTGGTAGACAAGATGGCCGTTATTAAGACAAAGCGAACCCACAGTAGCCGAACTAAAGCAACACCACCAGCTACCGTGATTTCCACACTTCTTAAATTTTCAAATGACATTCTTGTTCATCCTCTTCAGTTTACTAAAAACCAAAACAAAACAAACAAAAAAAAAAAAACACTGATTAAGCAGGAGAGGGAAGTAAGTAAAAGACAACCGGAAGGGAAGGGAAAAGAAGTCTGGAGAAGCTGGCTTAAGACTAGCTCTGAAGAGAAGACAGGATTTTGGCAGTCTTCACTAAGCACATTCCCTGGAGTGCAGCCATAAAGTTTTACAAAAATAATTATGGTAAATTAAAAGGAAATTAGATTATGGATCTCTGACTAGGCCATCTTGAGATGCTTCTCTGATTCACATCCCACATGTTCTGCCAGTGAACTATTGTCTGGGTATCTGAAGAAGTTAAGGTTTTATTGGGAAATTTTCCTGGACTAGCCGAGGATTTCCTGTATTGAAAGTGGTACTCTTTGGGCTTCTCACCGTTGCCCAAAGTTTTCAGAGCTTTTCACCAGCCACACAGCAGTGGCCTCATATTTCCAGGTTTTCCTTTTCTTATAGGACGAAGGTAAGCTCAGGATTCATAAATTATGCTGAAGTTTATGTAGTGCCTTTCTCCAATGAAGCTTAAAGCATAGCACATACATTTTATATTATTGAGCCCAAGAGCATGCTTAGGAATTGCTAGAAACTGTGATTCGTCCCACAGGTTATTATGCATCAGCCAGAGGAGCTGAGAGCTTTGACATCACTTGTCAAATGCCTCACAGTCTGGAGAGGTGAGTCTTTGTTTTGGGGGCTGCTGATGTTTGCATTTGCTGTCCACACAAAGAGTCCCCCGTTTCTAAATCCATGTAATCTTTCAGCATTTCTATAATCACTTAGCGTTTCTTAGGTTTCTTCCTTGATATTTTTTTCATATTATGTCTCAGTTGCATCTTAAATTCTGGAAGAAAATGCAATTATCTCATGTAACAATATTCTTGTTCTTGTGCCCCACTGGTTTTTGGATTATGCATTTTCTGTCTAAAATGGTCATTATATCCCCCCCACACACACACTTGTGAAACAATAAAAATATTTGAAGGACAATAAAACGGTTGAAACTTTCTGTTTTTCTCTTTTTAAAAGAAAATGAAATTTGCTTCATCTGTTAACATACTCAGTTCTTTTTTTTTTTTCCTTGTGACTAGGTCTCGCTATGTTGCCCGGGGTAGTTCCGATCCCATGGACTCAAGCGATCCCCAGCCTCAGCCTCTCAGGTAGCTGGGGTTACAGGTGCGTGCCACCGTGCCCGACTGCTTTTTCGAGACCAGGTCTCACTATGTTGCCCTGGGGTAGTCTCAAACCTGCGAACTCAAGCAATCCCAGGCCCCTTGCCTCCCAGCGCTTGAACCATAGGCACATGCCACCACGCCAGCTAACACTCAGTTCTGTTTTAGATAATAACAGTTGCCCCCAAAGTATGCAAAGAACCATCATAAACTAACTCTTGGTTTAGGAAAGTGGCATTTGAGTGCAGTCACTGTCTCTATAGACATTGAAAGAATGGGGAGGTGGTTAGTGTTTTCCAGAATGTAAATCAGCAGATGTGGCTTCTTGCTTTTGAAATAAGAAAATTCTTATTGAAGAGAAGAAAGCTCTCTGAGGTAGTTATCAATCAGGCTGGGTCTGGTCTTGCAGAAGTGACCATGAACATCATCTTTACTATTAAAGTGCAGAATTGTCATGCACTAGCCCCTCTACCGATTTAATGCAAAGTAATTGATCACCAACTATAGTTACATCACTGAATGGATGTAGGTGGATCATGGACATCCTCTGGACCCCAACGAATGGTCTGGCATCACATGGGAGATGGATATATAAACTACTAGAATTACCCCACCGTGTGACAAATACGATTATAGAGAGGAAGACTGGGTGGTGGTTTGGTGCAGGGAGAAGGAATTACTTAATTCTACTTGGGTGGGCTCTGTCAGTGTTCTCTTCACCCAGATTCCAGCAATTTCTGTTACTGAGGTCCCTACCCCACCTGCTGTGTGCTTCTTGTTCTAATTGGCCATGACTCTAGCCTGGGTGCCTCATGTTCCTGGTGCCTCTGTCACATGCACAATCAGAATCCTGGGAGTTTACATCTCCTGGTGATCGTTGGACAATGGCTGAGTGGTTCTGGACAGTGACAGCTCTGCGTATATCCAGACAAATCCAGAGGAATACTCTAGAATTCATGACTTTATCCATGGGAGATGTTGGGATTAAGCTGGCAGTGCAAGTAGAGTCCCCTGTTGACTATTGTAAGCATTCTTCTGGTACTGATATGTTCATATAGTTAGAAAAATACTGGTTTATCATAGGTGTGCTGTAGCATCACATATAGGAGATGGACAATAGGTGGGAGATAGATGTGGGGGATATTAAATGAGTGACCTGTTATTGTACCCCTTGGAGAATTTAGTTTCAGAGCTGGTCCTTGATATAAGAATTTTTGTGCCTAGGTGGTGGCAGAAGGTAAGATGCATAGAGATGACAGAACTTAGGAATGCTTCCTGAGGTTTGCACAGGAAGAAGGAATTTGGGGGAAATGGGAGTAAAAAGTCCAGAATCTCCCTTGCTCTGGTCTATACGGTAGATTTTGTGATCAAGAATCATTGAGTTGGATGTAGTTATTCGATATGTGTCAAAGTGGATCTGACCAAAATGTGTGAAAGTGGATAATGTTTCCAGTTGGTTTTAAGGTATTTGTATGTCCCTTAAATTCAGTTGCTTCCTTTGTTAATTAAGATCATCCTAGCAGCTGAAACAGATGATCTCAGTGATGTAAGCCCATTTGTTTCTTGTTCTTGTTACATACAAAGTCAGTATTGATGGTCAGTGAGCTTCTCTCCTTCAATAGGTAACTGAGGGACTTAGACTACCTCTATTTCATGACTCCGCCATTTTCAGCACACCGTTGAATACATGCTTTCCTGACAAGCTGGTGGAGGGCAGAAGGCATGGAAGATACTGAATAGAAGGTCTGGTCTAGTCCTGGAAATGGCCTGCATCACTTCTATTCCATCTAGACTAGTCTAGAACTCAGTTATGTTGCCAAGCCTAACCACTGGGAATGAGAGGGTAGGCTGGGACATAGCATCTAGTTGTGTTCAGAAAGAAGAGGGAGTCAGTTTGGCTCTCAGCTAGCGATCCCAGCCACACTTCCTAAAGTGAACTCCAGGCCAGTAACTTTGAGTTCTTCTGAATTTAGGAAATTACTTTTGAGCACAGCACAATGAAAATTTAAAATGTCATTGGTAGCCTGCAGTTTATTGTGTAGGAGTCTTTTTAATTAACAGCTTAATTGGATCATTTAATCCCCTTTAGAATTGGAGATATGAAAATGAAAATGCGATACTCCCCACGATCTGACAATACCGTGCTTTAATAAACACGCCAGAGTAAGCCCGGAAAGGAGCACCACAAAGGCATTACCATAATTTGTGATCAGTGAAAGAAAACCTGATCTATAATTTTAATTATTTCTAAATGGTTTAGATACATGTTTCCTTTGAATGTGTATTTTGTTTTGTTAATTGTCTCAATTAGGAAGATAACAGAATATAAGACTGTGGTTATGCCATGGATTTACAATCTGTTCTCAAGTTTTAAAATACACCCTGTTGAGACGGTAAATAAAATAGCCTATGGAAGAACAGTTATGCATTATCTTCTAGCATTTTTAGAGAATTTATATAAAAGTTGTTTTTCTCCATTGAGAAAATTCACATTCTTATTTTTTGTTTTCTTCCTTTGAAAGAGAAATTGAAGCTCAGAGTCCAGGGAAAGAAGATGAGTGTCTATGTATAAACCACAAATGTACTGTCTGAATGAATTCTGGATTGAGACTCCATTTTACACACAAAGAACTAATTGATTAAGTTAAAATCCCCAATGTAAAAGCTACTTACAATATTTATGCTGCCAATTTGGCCGAAGGGTGTGCAGATGTCCTAGTCTCCTTTGCCATTTAAAGTACATGGTGCCAATTTCCAAACTGATTTAGAACTCAGTGGACTCAGTCCCCTGTGAATGGTCACACAACTTTCCCACCCCAATGGCATTTGATGAATGACAACGATAGCCCAGAGCATATTCCAAAGTAACCAGATTTGCGACTGACATTTGTAGAGGACTCCCCGTAATGGTCGTGTGGAAAATGCCTTCTAGTTTCTTGAGAAATATTGTCTACTTCTATGTCCTAACTACTCGACTAGGGTCTTGAATGCACTACAGCCAGTCCTGACAATCACCTTGCAACTGTGGGTTGCTGTTCCCATGTCACAGGCTAGATTTGGTCAGACAGCACTAGTAACGGGAGGAGCCAGAAGGAGGTCAGTCTTGTCTAACTCCAGAGTTCATCCTCCAGCCCTCTAACCAGCCATACAAAGCAATGTTCACAAGCTTGGTTGATTTTGACCTGTGACTTACAAAGGTTAAATATCATGAGCCTTTTGTTAGGGAAAATATAAAGGAATCATCAAGTACTGCCATCAACTGTACTTGATGGCAGTTCCATCTTGAGTCCTTCAGAAGACTCCAGAAACTGCTCTTCGCTGATGATCCTAGCTGCTATGAGTGAGAATGGACATGGACCAGGTATGCATTAAATGCTTAGTAGTAGCTAATTAAATCATCTAAACAGCTCCGATACCTATTGGTATCCCCATCTTGCAGGTAAGGAATTGAGGCTTGGAGAGCCTGCTGACCCGCTCATGGTCATTTAGCTAGAGAGCAGCTGGGCCAGATTTGTATCCAGTTTTGTTTAAATGCTCTCTTAGGTGGGCATAGAGCTATGATGACTCTTAGTCCTGGATTTATGGGCAGGAATATTCTCTCAGTTCCATTGCTAGACTCCCCTTATGTTTCCTAGTATTCACTCTGAACACTGTGATAGCCTCTGCCCTCTCTGTTCTGTTTTCTGAAACCAAAGTGTCTGCAGAGAATGAGCCATTTGTCACCCTGGGGTTGAGGGTGGGTTGTTGAGGGTCTGTAACTTCAGTTACAGACATACAGACTTACAGAGCTGCCCTCTTTGTAGCTTTTCAGGCCTTCTGACAATTGCTGTTGAATTTCCAAGACCCGAGGGTGCCTGCCATTCCACGGGGTTCTTGAGCTTGCTTCTAGCTACACGCGCTTATGTGTTTTTAAATATATTTAGTATCCTTTTTGTGAGAGAGCAGATTGAGAACTCGGTTAACTGGCAGCTTCCCTTTTGTTTTCTAATGGGAAATAAAGCAAAATTTTATTTGAAAGAAATGCTATTGCAGATTGAGGCAGATGCTAAAAGGTTGCCTTTACCGAGCAATACCTGTAACTAAGGCCTCTAAAGCTTCCTTTCAATGGCCTAAATATTGGGAGGTTTATTTTATGCAGAAACCGATCCTATTTTTTTCTTGGTTATTTTAACCAAGCAAGCAGGTCTGAACACTTTGGTATTTTCCATGTTTCCTAAAGACATATCACTTGATCTTTGGAGAATTCATTGGAGATGAAAGGAATGTGTCACTGTCCACCCTCCCGAGTTGCCTAGGCTGTGTCTAGGAGCATGCTGGGGGGTGGAGGGGGATCTGTCACAAAGGCTAGAGGAAATGTTTACTCATCAACAAGGGCCAAGTTCAGTCCTTGGAGATTCACATTTCAACTCTCATTTGCACACACACACACACACACAGGCTCTGGTGCAGATTGAGTTTGAGTTATGCACATTGCTTTTTGGGAAGAAATCAATCAAAAGCCATTTTAAGCATAAATGATTCTTTAGAAACTGAAAGCTCACTGCATCAATTTTATTGTAAGCATTGAATAAAAAGCATTTTAAGGCATTCAGCATATTAAAACTACAAACGACACACACTAGTAATAATGAGGGTTTTCCCTCACCCAGACCCACTGGTAAAATGTGTGAAGTAGTATTTACTGCAGACTGAGAACAAAACAGACTGTCATTTAATGTCTGCCTGCAACGCACGAGGCAGAGTGCTGGCTGTCAGAGTGCATTTGGATTCATCTGGGCCTTTGGTGACAGTGCATTTTGATTCATCTGGGCCTTTGGTGACTTTAACCCCGAACTTCACCAACGACATTCCAACAATGGCAATAGCGTTCCTCTGTTTTAACAGCCTGCAGCGATTTCTCCACTGCGCTTGCAAAAAACCTCCAAACCATTCACCCTGACCCAAAGGTCCCCCGTGGGACCTGGCTCTCTGCTTCTCCACTGTCTTGCCTCCATTGCTGTTTTCCTAGCTAAACTGGTCTTCTTTCTGTCTCAAGGTTCCTAAGCTTTCTCCTGTCTTCTTAGGCAGGACCTGCCTGCCTGCAGTGATCTCTGCATGACCTTCATGTGACCTTGTGCAAATTGGGGCCTCCACCTCAGGGCCCTACAGCTAAGGCCAGAGGCCAGGTTTCTCCATCCTTTGCCCCACTCCCACCCCTCTCACCCTCCTCCTCTGCCTTGCTGAGGAGTAAGCATTTCCTCCAGTCTTTGTGACAAAGCCACTCGCATTCTCCTAGACACATTCCTAGGCAATTTGGGAAGATGGACAGTGACACATTCCTTTATTTTCCAGAAAGAATCCCCAAAGGTCAAGCTGCAAAGGCTCAGGAGGTTTGTTTTCTTACCAAGGAGGGAGGAGCCCGGTGAACCAGGGTGCAGGAGAGTTGGTGCTTTGTTGATGGGTGTGGTCACATACAGGTAAGGAGAGGTGAGCCTGTCTCCCTCAGTCAGATCCAGTGCTGTAAACCAACATTATCAAAATAAGAAAGAACACAATTAAAAAGTAACCAAGATAAGGATCGATTTCTGCATCAAATCAGATCCTCTAGTATTCAGGTGGGAGCTGCCCACGAATACTGAGGACTAGCAGGGAAGCTGGTGTGACCGGAGCACAGTGGGCAAGAACGCGTGCAGAACAGGATGATGTAAGAATGAAAACTGGCATTCGGATCACTGACGGGCGTGTCTGCTCTTCCGAGAACTCTCGCTTTCTCTTGTATGAGGTGGGGAGCCACTGGAGAATTCTGAGATAAGAACTGCTGCCAACTGACTCATGATTCCCGGGATGGTATTGGCTGTGTTGAGCGTAGACGATGGATGAACCAGGGGAGACAGGAAGGCCACTTGGGAAGCTCTTGCATCCCTCCAGGTGAGAATCGGTAGTGGCCTTGGGCAGGAGCAACGCAGGGGAGGCACTAGATGAAGAAGCAATAAGAACAGTGAAGAAAGAACCCCCCCCATCCTGCTACCTTAAAATTTCCAGTTTTTAAAGAATTGATTGCACACACACACACACACACATATTACATCATTGTCTACCCCGAGGTTCTCCCACCACCTTATCACCCGTGAACCATTTTAATTTCTTGTGCCCATCCCTCCCCCTATTGATTTTACCCTCCTCCCCCTCTCTGCTCTATGCTTCAGTTCTGTTGGCAGTTTTAAATTTCTCTTGTCCATTTGTTTGTTTGTTTTCCCTATACCCCTCATATAAGCGAGACCATCCTGTATTTCTTGTTTTCTTTCCGGCTTATTTCCGCTTATATGATTCCTTCAAGCTCCATCCATGTTGCTACGCATGACATAAGTTTGTCTGCTTTGATGGATGACTAATATTCCATTGTGTACATTTACCACATCTTTAAAAACTCTGCAAAAGCAACTTGTACTATGAGAAGCAGGGGAATCATTGCTCTTCAAAGGTCAACGACTGCAAGGTCCCACAAGGGGGGCCTTTGAGATGCTGGTAATAGGAAGTGTCTCAGTCTGGATACTGTCTGAGTGAATGATTTGTGCATGTTTATGCATATTTTCACTCTAAAGTTCTGAAAAAAATGAACGTCAAATAAACATAAGAAAATCCAAGTAAGTTCTGTTTTCCTCTCTGTTTTGTTGAGTTTTTAAATTAACTAATTTATTTGTTTGACATCGTTATTGTCTTCATATTTCTCCTGCTACCATATCATATGTGACCCATCACTATTATCCCTCATGTTCTTCCCTCCCCTGTTTCACCCCCTGAATATTTGCTGGATATTTCATTTCTATAGTCAACTTGTTAGCTTTTACTATTTCTTGCCCTTTTGTTTGATTTTTGAAGGAAAGAGTCAATATAAGTTTCTTTCAAAAGTCTTTTTTTTTTCCATCCATTTTTTTTTTTTTTTAGCTCTTGCTTTGGGTGATCTCACTTTTGGATTAGTAATGATCTTGAATTAGTTACAGGAATGTATGTGAGGGGCTACATCGGGCATGGGATCTGTCTACAGAGTCTTCTTGGATACATGAAGCTGGAGCTGCATTTGGTCACATTCATGGAAGATAGCCTGGTGAGCAAGCAGAGAGCAGATAGCTCCAGACAGGTCAGGCTTCTGGAAAGCATGGTGCTAAGGTAGGGGGAAAGGCCCATTGGAAGGAGCCGGGGATGGCTTGCCAGAGCTAGACCTTGAAGAGTAGCCAGGGAGGGGCTCGTGATAAGCCCCAGTATGGCAGACCCTAGACAAGAGGGGACTCCTCGAAGACTCATGCTGCCGAGTTGCAACTTGATCCTGTAGGCATCTGGAAGAGACCAAACAAGGAAATTGAACCAGAATGCGATTAGATTTCCATTTGCTGAAGAGTAAGCTTGGTGAGATTGTGCAGAACACTTGGAGAGGGATAAGACTGAAGACTGGGAAAACAGTTCAGAGACCACTGTGGTAATCCCTGGGGGCTATGACAGACTGGCAGCATGGGACAGAGAAGCAAGGACAGATATGAGAGCCACCAAGGAGATGGACTTGTTCTGACTGGACTTGGCCAGTGAAGGGTTTAAAAGTGCTATATAGACAAGGTGCATGTGTTTTTCTAGTATGTAGTGGTAGCCTCTTTAGGGAATGATGGAACACAGTTAGCCTGTCCTGGTCTTTCTTGCCCCCTTTAATACTTTTCCACAGTGCTATATGGCAAAGGATATTGCTATAACAAACAAGACGAAGCTTACGAATGACTTCCTGTTGCTTCTTAGAATGAAAATTCAAGGACACGTTTCAGTTTCCAGTGAACTATCAGGTAGTTCATCTTATCCGCTAGTATGCAGACGTCTTGATTTTGTCAAATGTGTCAGTTGAGAGGGGAAAGTTAATTTATCTGAATAGCCTTGTGTTAGTGCCATTTTGGAGATGGAAGAACGGTGATATACACACTGTCATGTACTATGCTACTCAAATATTTGTGCATGTGTTTGTATGAAAATACAGGAACCAAACATGTCTACACATATGAATGAACATAAATAGGTATCTATACAGATACATGTGTATGTCTATACATACATACATGCATGCGTACCGGAAACTGAGATGCCTTTGAGATTTTAGATACGGAAATTGAGTACATAGAATAACAAATTTTAATTTTCTCTCTCTTTTTAAGGGTTATGTTTGGGTGAGAGAGGATGTAGAGGATATTTTCCTTACTTTAATTACCTTAGTGCATTTCCTTCCTTTCAATTTTGGCTTTCATAAACAGGAACACTGTATTAATCCATTCTAATTAAAAACCAGCCATGCAACTCTTCAGTTAAAAAAAAAAAAACAATTTTTAGCCTGCCTAGGATATCATTTAGTCAGAAATGGCCTCTATAGCTTTTGGAATTATCACCACCGCGTGCTCCACCGTGGCCGTGGCTTTACTAGCTGACTTGATTCTAAAAATATCAGGAATTGGCCAAGAGCCTCACCTCTGGAGCAAGGTTCAGAGTCCTTCCACGGGGCCTGCTGGAGCGCGCCAATTCCTATGCAGAAGAAGAGGGGGAGCGCGGGAAGCGGTGACAAGGAAGACCCAAGTTCACCTCGGACTTGTCCACAGAACACCTCTTCGCCTTCCGGCTGCCGGAGGAGCCATGCTATTCTTAGCTATCTCCTGCCAAGGTAATTACACAAAACCCCATTTCCGCATTTGTCCAAGGACTTCATTTATCTCCCATAAATCCCCCATTCTCGAAGCCCTTGGCCAGATGGGGAGGACAACTAGGCTTCCTCTCTCCAGGGAGTCCTTTGTGTACCTGAAGATGATTGCCTTATTATGCCACCTCCTTCCCCTTCTCCTAACTGAAAATGTTCTTCAGCTTTTTCCCTTGTCCTCTTCCCCTTGCCATTCTATGATATCTTTTTAACTACTGCCAAACACTTTTCAAAACGGGACCTAGCGCTCTGTGAAAAGCCCAGATTATCCTGCTCTCCAGTGGATGGGAAGAAGGTTGAGTCAAACCGGTCTGGCAAGGTGGCAGAGGGTAGGGGCAGGCGTCTCTTACCCACAGGCATGGAAGAAAGTGAGTACAACTGAGTCACGGGCCAGAAAACCAGATACTGGTACAAAACTAAGACCCCTGACCCGAAATGGCATCCTCAAAAAAACAAAGCCAAGTTCAAGGGCACCGCTGGTCCAGAAGTGCAGGCAGAATGGAGTGGAATTGCTCGGTAAGGGGAGCAGGGTGGACGTGGCTGGCTTAGTTAGTGCGCTACTGCCGCCTTACAATTCAAGTGCCATCATGGGGTGGGGGGAGGTGGGTAGCTCCCAGGCAACTGAAGAATTGGTCGGTGAGCTCAGGAGACCATCCAGATTGCCTTTGCAGACCTGGTCAAAATTGCTCCGAGTCACTGGACACGGGCCTCAGATCTTTGGCTCAGAACCAAAGCGAAGAGGCTGTTGAGTGAGCTGATGTACCTCAGGTCGGAGGGCTCTTCCCTTGTTGGACCACTCGCTAGTGTTCTGGGCTTGCACCCTTTGAAGTACTTGCTGTTTCCCTCTCTCCCTCTCTCTACTGCCTGCTCCCATGGGTTGCTCTCCAAACTGTGACCCTTCAGCATCTCCTCTTGCGCCTTCCTTTGGCTTCTACTTCCCCGATCAGACCTCAGCCATCTCAGCTGTACGTTGTAAATTGCTTCCTCACAGGCCTTTCTGATTCCTGGCCCAGTCTGCCAGTCTACACTCAGCTCTTTTTATATCTTTACTCAATACATTCAGAATGCCTCCAGGGATAAACTTATAAAGCTCACTCATCCACCCAGACCCTCCAACATTTGGCCCTCGGTCACCTTTCCAGCCATATTGCCCGGTTGCTTCCTTGTAGGCCAAGCACGTTGTCTATGAGCAAACATAGGTTTCCCATGGCTCGGAAGGTCAGTCGCTCACCTCTCTGCCCACTTAGATTCTGTCTTTAAAAAGGCAGATCCAGTTGTAGTTCCTCCAGGATCATCCCGGTCAGAAGTTCTCTATGTCCCCGGAGCTCTGAGGCCACTTTCTATTGGTTTCCCCATCCAACCTTGCGCTGTCCCGGGCTGGTAGCTGACTTTCGTGTGTGCTCGCTGACTCCCTTTACCAGAGTTTCAAATATATTGATGGTGAAAGTTGACTTTTAGCAGGGAGGATGGCACTCTAAACAGCTTCACCTTGTCCTCACCGTAGTATATTTGACGTGGATTTGGAGGTAGTGACAAAGTTACCGAGCAGGAATTGTCTTTTTCCTTCATGAGGATCCCCTGTTTATTTTCCTTGTCTCCCATGTGTACTGTGATTCATTGATCAAAACTTGGAAAACACTATAATGACCGGAAGCAGTTGTGAATTTGATCTTGCTTCGCAAGGTTTTGTTTAACAACGTCCACATGTACATTCGTTGTGCAGTGTTGGTAAGAAGTTTTTATTTGGGTCACAGATAGTTCTTAGTGAACATGTGATTTTCCTGACCCCATCATGAAAATGATGAACTTTTTCATGTGTCCCACTACACCATTATGGGAGCAGCCATGATTATTTTTATCACAAGGGGCTGATGTGAGTGTGAGGTGAGAGCCCATTCATTAGGTGTTTAACTGCTCTTGATCTTTCTTCTGCTTTCCCATGCCACCATCAACTGCATTCGAAGATGATGTTCTAGAACCTTCTGGGCAATTTGATTTGGGTGGGACAGTGGATATGAAGTGGAAGCTAATATCTGCTGGGGTAGCTGAAAAGGTATGAAAGACCCCAAGGGTAGCTATTTTCAAGCATTTTACTATCTGGACTCCTCTCCCTTTTAATGTTAGTAAGGACCACAAAGAGCTATTGTTTCTGTGGAGTTTATCAATTGAGAAACTGTGGTGGAAATATTTATTCACTGTTTCACTCAAGAATAATAATAAAAACTATTATATGTTTGTAATAAAATAGTAAAATTTTTGATCATAAAAATCATAACACCTGTAATGAAATTCCCCAAAGTTAAGAAAGCAGCATTACCTTACATTTTGACAAATCTCCTCAGAGATAGTTTAAGAGGAGATACCTGGGTGTTCATCTCTGCTTTGGGACTCAATCTTTTGTGCTATTTGGTCTGGGTGAAATGCAGGAAGAAATTCCAGGTTCACCCAGAGAAATTGTTGGAAAATGGACGAATATATTTGTTTAGTCTTTCAGATGATTGTGGTTGTTCTCTGAAATAAAAAGCAGATTCAACAAGTGGCAGCTTCTTGAAGATCAGCTGCACTGTGGAATCTGAAATGTACCGAGGAAGGTTTTGTACTTGGTTCTGTGAGAATTCACTGCTGTCTTCAGGGTCTTCTAACCATGCGTGCGTTTGTATCACCAGCCACCCATGACTTGGTTCACCTGAGTTATGCAGAACTTTCAAATGTTGACAGATCTCATTATACACTTTCAAAAATTTACACTCACTATTAATTACCACTGCTCTCATAGGCTAAGTTCTTAGGATAAGATCCTGACTGGGGAGCTGTCAGGATCTTGGTGATAGCTAAAGATTTTGAAAATTCTAATTCTCATCGGAATGTGAATTCTCTCATTGGCAACCAGTACTGCCGGTTGTTTTCCTTGAAGGGTTGGGCTGTTTGCTTGTGAGGAACGGTCTGCCAAGCACCCAGGTTTGAATAGCCATAGTCTGTCAGTTGTTCCTTCAAGGGAAAATAGTGTTCTACAAAAATAGCAGATAGCTCACCTTCCCACTCAAATGATGGCATCAATTTCCCTGGAGACCATCATTGCAGTGCGGTATGCAGCAGGAGCTGAGGGTATTTCCTATTTTCCCCACACAGCAGATGAAAAAGATGTGCTTAAGGTTGGAGGTCTAATAAAATCCATAATTTGGAAAGCTTCATCAAGGACATTCTTAGTGGAACTGGTGTTTTCTTTTTACGGCGTGGCCATAGAGGATACCACACCTGCTAGCAGAGTTTCCTGCCGCTGCCCTACTCCCTGCAGAGATGCCATCAGTTCTGGCCTCTACATTGCTTTTGCACAGTCATCACGGAGGCCAGAGAGGGAAAATGGCAAATAATGTATTCGTATTATTTTTTTAGGGTGTATTCGTATTATGACGGCGACAGTTTTGACCTCCAAGACACCCCCAAAAGGCCCTTGGGGAGATCCCCAAGTGTCAGTGGACCCCGTTTATGAGCCACTGCACAAAACTTTTGCAAAAGGCTAGCCCTCCCAGCACAGAAATTGTAGCTGCTAGCACATCTGGGAAGAGAGCTGAGGTCCTTTTCACACAGAGCAATTTGCCTGACTTTTTGGAACCCAAGATGAACTTTTTATTTCTTTGCAGAACTGAAGGCATCTGGCTTGGGAGCACGATTATTCTCCACTCACCTTTAAACTGCCTCAGCTATTACTAAGTCTCTGGCAGTGATATGTTGATTATGTGAATTTAAAGCCCACAGGAGCCAGAGGGATGACAGATCAGATTCCCTTAAGCGAGAAATCAAATCCAGGAGCCTGGCAGCGGGGCACGCAGCTCTCACTCCTGCTGACCTTCCGTGCCACTCGGCAGAATGACTGCTTCTGGGCCAGATGGTGTGTGGCTTACAACGGAAATGTTTCAACCTGTTTCCTGGCATTCAGCGTGCGCGGATACTACTTCATCGTGCGGCCATAATTCTTCCTCGTCAACCTCTTTTCGATTTTTGTCTTGAGACAGTAGAAGTCTAACAGGCCTCCATGAATCCAAGCAACCTGCGAAGGTCCTATTTCTCTTTCATCTCCAAGCCCCAAACGTTCCCTCCTCAGTCACTGTTACAGCTGACAGAGCCTGAAGCTTGTCTATTGAATCTGAGACTAGCAACTTTTAAGAACAATGAGACAGAGGGACAGCCTCACTGCCCTGAAGGCAGGGCAGAATTTGAGCCCATTTAGCTTTTTGTTTAAAGGGCCCTGTAAGGATGGGCTTGTAAAGGCAGCTTTTCAAGTGTAGCAAGAGAGCCTCTTCAATCTGATGGGGATAGATGGAAGGTCAATACCCTTTATCTTATCAACAATCTCACCAAATAATATTTATTAAGGACTTTCAGGTCGGGGCTTCTCAGCTATAAACAAGCAAAGATGGGTGTGGGTTGTCTAGATGGAAAGTGAACATCATCACTTCTCTGTAGGGAAGTGAGTTTTTCACAACACAAAGCTGACCTGGGAATTTATTTCTAAACTAATTTGAAGTGGACCCCCATGAACAACACAAGCATATCCAGCCAAGGAGGCAAGCGTGCGGCCTTTGCTCCCTTAGGCTCATGGGTAAGGATGAAATTCTGTCCTATGAGAACCATCACTCACTTTGCATGGAGAAACAATGGTTCCCGGAAAGAAGAGAAAATAAGTTCTGGCCATTGGCTTGGATAAACCATTTTCCTTTGTATTCTCGAACATCACTGCAAAAAAAAATAAACACAACAACAACAACAAAAACCCAACAAAAGGAAACCACCATAAAGCGCCAGGCAAGTATGTAATTGTCATCGTAAAGCAGGAACATCTGCATATGTCTTAACTGTCTACGTTTTCTTCCTTCCTTTTTGTTCTGAATTCTGGTTCAGTACTAACAATAGCAGAAGAACATCCATGCTTTTTAAATAACTATTTTGGCTTATTAAACAATAGCTTGTTTAAGCCAACAGCATTTCAAATGATCTAAGCTCTAAACTGATTTGAAAGGCTGAAGTGAGAGTAGAAAGTGTGTTGGCTGAGTGCTTCGACAGGTTATGTTTGTTTGAAGATGCCATGAGTTGGGCACATAAAAACTGCATTTGCATGAGAGATGATGTGGCCTCATGGGAGCAGGAATGTAAGAGCAGATTACATGGTGAGGATGCTAAAAGGCTCAAGAGCCAGAGGTATGTGGCAGATGTAAGTGGTTGGTATTGCATATTCAAACTGACGTTAGCTACCATGAGTTTGCTAAACTGGAGTCCTTGCCAGGGAGGCAATAATGGAGAGCAAGGACAAACTCAGACAATGACACTGGACCAACCTCTTGAAGGGTTCAAGAAGTGTCTATGTCTGGCGTGCACTGTACATCCATGCACTAGAGTGAAAGGAAAGTGGGTAAGGACTATCATTTCTTTGTGGGGCAGCAGTGATTCTGGACTTCGGTGAACCCTGTTGCTTTTGGTGACTTATCTGGGAGTTGTGTTTTTACCACTGGTCTAGGCAGGAACTAACACCCCAACAAGCAAGTCAGAGGTGACTTGAAAGGAAATCACTTTTGTGAAAGGATATAGGTAGCTGAGCACCGAAAACAACACAATATTAGTTAGTTGTTCCAGGAAATATGCTTTCCTGAGAGATAAAGTTGTGAACCACCTAGAAAGTAAAAAGTTAACACTTCCCCGGGGATTACAATGATGTGAAATATATATAAATAAGTAAATAAGAATATAGTTCCCATCAATACTCTATTTAACAAGCTTCTCTGTGTCCACCTTGCAAGACCTGCCTTAAAATCACCTAACCAGTTCCCTAATATCTCATCCTGCCACCCCCTTCTGGGACACTCTTAGATTCTGTTAAAGTAGACTTTGCTTTGATTAATCAACATGTTTTCTGAGGTGGGGAATTGAAATTTGATATAGCCAAAATGGCGAATGTCTGCAAATTAGGGAAGACTGCCTGAGGGGCAGAGGAGCCACACTTATAGGTGGAGATGGAGCCAAGCAAATAAGGTCTGTTGCTGGTTTTGTGGTCTAGTCACTATTTCGGAAGGCAAGACTGGGGAGAATTTGCCTTAAATACCCATAGTTACTCTTTAAGCACGAACGCCAAATGACGGGCTCTGTGAAATTACCATCCTCACAACTTTTCACATGATTCTTTCTTGGTAAGATAACATAGGGCTCCTTTCTTCCGGACAAAGGTGATTTTAAGCTCATTGTATGATAAAATCTTAAAAATATGTGCATGTATACATTCAGATATATGCCTGTACACACAGGCACATACACGGCCACACACACACACACACACACACACACACACACACACACAGTCCATTGAGGAATTGAAAGCAGTTTACAAAAATGCACTACAGTAAAAATAAATAAGGCAATCCCAGAAGGCAATGCTCTATGGGGTCTTCTGGAAGCATATTCTTTTGGCTACCACTGTGCTCTTCTTCCTCCTTCCCATCAGTCTCTTCCCCAGTTAAAGGCTATTTTCTCCGATGGCATAAGAAGAGCGACCTTAGCAACCTGAACACCAAAGCTCTGTCCCTCACAGTTCATACCTTGTCTGAGTCCCTCAGCAGAGTAGCGGGGTAGGGCAGTGGAGAAGTGAAAGAAGCCCTTGGAGGTCAGTTCCCCTTGGGGTCGAGAGGAATCTGACCTCACTTCCAGATTGTCAGCTCAGGGAGATTGTGCTGAGCATGCATTGTCACTGGCCTCAAGTCCCAGGTGCAGAAAAGTGGATCCTACTAATGCCGATAATGGATGACCAGGAGCTGACAGTTGTAGATCTTGGGGTGGCCTTGATGTCACGTGGAAGACTTCCGTCAAAGATAGTTTCTGAACTGGTGAGCAAGGCCAAATTTGTTTCTCAGATTCCAAGAACCATGAACCAGGTGGTAAAGAAGTATTTAAATATAGAGAAGGGCAGTATGATCGTGAAGAGGGTGAACTTTTGGGGAAAAGGGAAAAATTCCCAGGCACCCTTGGGGGAACTTTTAGATAAAAATTATAGGTGAAAAGGATGATTCACCAGTTCATTTCGGTGACAAATGTGATTGCCTATTAAAGTCTGTGGGATAGTAATTCCATGCAAGCATGCTTTTTGCTATGACTGTGTGAATTTATATGAGGAAAATGAAGATAAGATAGATCCAGGCTAATAGAATTCGGGTGTTAGAAATTGAGAAACATACACAAGGTTCTGTGTTCATGTGTGGTACTCTCCAAGGATGCAGGACAATACATTTGTCTCAAAACAAATTTGCCAGTCCACGTCAGCCACTTCCACAGAGAGTTGATAAAGTTTATTCTTGTATTGTGTCACCAGCAGCTGACACCCACAAGTGCTCCTAGAAAAAGACCATCCGGGTAGCACTCTGACGTCATCACTTCCTATGCGACAGGTGCCCAGCATGCACACTAACAAGGGGCCTGAAGATTTTCATGCTGCTCCATCAGACCTGTCTCTATCCCATCTCCATTGGTCCATCAGGAAACGGGTAGTTTTCCACAAGAGAGAGGAGCGATTTAATAATCATCCCTATTCAGGATGACTCAAACTAGGGTGCTAAAGAACCACCAACTCCTGTTCCAGCACCTTGCTAGGATTCAGATGATCTTAATTTGTATGTCAGTGCCATCTCCTCACCCAAGATTTCTGATCCATGCCTAGTACCTTCTCCCCCCGGATATTATTGCCCTGTGCCACCCTTCTCCTCCAGGGTCTCCTCTTATGTCCAAATGGTGGTCTACCTGTAAATGAATTTCCCTTTAACCATTAAAATATTAACTCTTTGTCTTGGCTCATGAAGAACAAGAACCTCCGAGCCTTTCATTTACAAATCAGATGGAACAGATCCTGGCCTAGGCTTAGACCAAAAAGGCTTTTACCTCTTCCACTAATGCAGGGTTCACCTTCCCAAAGCCCACTTCCTGAATCATATCACTCACATCAGACCATATCTGGATCATATAAACGATAAGAGTATTTTGAACTGAAGAGTTGATGAGGGAAAAAAAAAAAAAACCCTTTGGTGTAATCAACCTTTTAATTAAACCTTTTTTTTGAAAAGAAAAAGCCCCCTTTTCTGAGATAGCTATAAAACACTTATGACTGTCACCTAAAATGATTTTAAACCTTGACTTTAAAATTGATTTAAAATTCTATACTGTAATGTGAACATAGCTGACTTAACATCTTTGTTCCCTTAATGTAGGAAATTGACCCACAGGCAACCTTTTGTAATGAATTCCTGAAAAATTTGCATTGTTCCACTTTCAAAAGTACTACTTTTGTTCATTTTTTGGTGATCCCTTTTGTTAACCCGTGTAAAAGGATGAGATTTCAACATGGTTATGAAAATGCTGTTTTTATGTGAATCTAATTACAGTCGCATACTGTTTTTTAAAGCTGTGCATTACCACTAATTTCCAAAAGCACAATAACAATCCTAGAAATAAAAATCTACTGGAATATACTGTGAGGCTGACAGTTAAATAGCAGCATTATTTCACCTTTTAGGCATGCAAGTTTTGAGGTATAATAAATACAGAATACGTTTCACTTGGATGCATTTTTTATTTTTAGACATTCTCGACCAAAATACACTGAAATTTCTATATTTTGATAGATTAATATTTGTAATGTTCAGAGGCATGACAGAATCATTTGGAAATATATAGTCTACGTAGCTGACTTTGTGGCTCCAAGTGGGGGAACTCTGTTCTTATTAACGTGTTTTTTCCCCCCCAGAAAGATTGGAATCCCAAAAGACACCACACTTAATAGTGTTCAGTAAATGATATTACAGAGTATGCAACTCTGTGCATTGTCTTAACTAAATATTTATAATTTCTCCTTTTGTGGTAGTGTTTGATGTTCTGTTCTTATAGTTTCTTGCTTATTGGGTTTAAAACTACAACTAACTTAAAGGTCATGGAGGAAAAGAAACATACTTGTATTTGTTTGAATTTCATTATTGGCTGATAATGGTTTTTCCTCTAAGTAAAAACATATTTTTTTAAGGAGAAAAGAATATACATTAATTTAATTAGTTTTACATGACACGGTGGGGGTGGGCAGGGACTTTCTTGAGAACTGAAGAAGAAATGGTTAGACTTGTGTATTTTACACTAGGTTTGATGATGAGTAACAGTCGTGGAAGAATATGATTGGTTAAGGAATATGAAGTAATTGTAGCAAACTGGGAGACCTACTTGTTAGAGTTCTTTATGGAGGCCCTTCGTCTGGGAAAAGAGAGGGCACCTCTTACCTGAGAGTTTTCTGAGCTGTTTCAGAAAAGGGGAAAGGGCAAAATCAGAGTAACCTTCATCTGGTGCTTTCTCAAACGCCTTCAATGTAAAAAACAGTCAATATGCTATGCTATCATATTTTGGAGTAGCATGTCCTGAATGCCATCTTTACCCTACCCCCAAACCTAACTACTATCAGCTTCAATTAAATTTTGTCTGTTATTTTTTTTCAGAAATCTCATTTTATTTATCATTTATTACATTTTTTAACTGAGGTAACACTGGTTGACAACACTGTAAATGGCTCAGAAATATAGGTTCACACTGCTTCTGGTGTGGGTCACCACATCACACCCACCACCCAGGCAGTCACAGAACTCCACCAGAGGCCACTGAACCCTCTCCCCCTCTGCCTTCCTCCTTCCCTCATCCACCACAGTTGCCTCAATTTTTGCAGTCTGATTTCCAGGGTTAATGTTTGGTTGGGTTTGGTCTGACCCTTTGTTTTATTATTCTATATTCCACTTATGAGTGAAGTCATCTGGTATCTGTGTTTCTCCTGGATTATTTCGCTTAGCATAATTGCCTAGAATTCTATTCAGGTTGTTGCAAATGGCAAGAGTTTGTTTATTTGTTTGTTTATTATAGATGAGTAGTATGCCATTCTGTATATACACCCCATCTTCTTACACCACTGATTGGTTATTGGGCACATAGGTAGTTTACATTCCTTGACTATTGCAAATAGTTCTGCAGAGAACATAGGAGTATAGCATATTCCTTGGAATTAGTATTTTTGCATTCTTTGTGGTGATACCTAGAAATGGAATTGCTGGATTGTAAGGTAGATCATTTTTAATGTTTTGGGAAAGTTCCATGCTGTTTTTGATGGGGGTTGAACAAATCTACTTTGTCACCAACATTGTATTGGGGTTCTAGTTCCTGATGATAAGGGATGATGAGCATTTTATCATGTGCCTGTTGGTTATCATATGTCATCTTTGGCAATGTGTCTATTTAGCATTTCTGCCCATTTAAGAAATTCTTTTTGTTGTTCAGTTGTATGAATTCTCTGTAGGTTTTACATACTAACCCCTTGTCAGATGTATGATATGCAGATATTTTCCCCATTCAGTAGGGTCTATTTTCATTTCAATGATGTTTCCTTCCTTCCTTCCTTCCTTCCTTCCTTCCTTCCTTCCTTCCTTCCTTCCTTCCTTCCTTCCTTCCTTCCTTCCTTCCTTCCCTCCCTCCCTCCCTCCCTTTTGAGACTAGGTCTCGCTATGTTGCCTGGCTATGTTGCCTGAGGTAGTCTTGTACCCGTGGACTCAAGTGATCTCTAGCCTCAGCCTCCCAGGTAGCTGGGATTACAGGCATGTACTGTCACATCCGACTTCATATTTTCTTTTATTGTGCAGAAATTTTTCAATTTGTTTATTTTTGCTTTTGTCTCCCTTGCTGTTAGAGTTTTATGGTTTCAGGTCTTATTTTCAAGTATTTCATTCATTTTGAGTTAATTTTTGTATATGGAAAGAAAGAATGCTCTAGTTTCATTCTTTTACATGTGGCTGTCCAGTCTGTTGAAGAGACTTTCTTTTCTCCAATATATGCTTTTGGCTCCGTTGTTGTAGATTAACTGTCCATATAAGTGTAAGTTTATTTCTGGGTTCTCAATACTTTTCCATTCATTTGTATGCCTATTTTTCCAATGTAATACCATTTTGATTATCATAGATTTGTAGTATAGTTTGAAGTATGGGAGTGGGAAACCTTTGTTCCTCCTCTTTTTTTGCTTTGATTGTTCAGGATCTTTTGTAGTTCCATATAAATATCAGTAATGTTGGTTCGATTTCATTGAAGAATGCTATTAAAACTTTGACAAGGATTGCAATGAATCTGTAAATTGCTTTTGGTAAGATGTCCTTTTTAACAATGTTAAAATTCTTCTCCTAGAATATTTCTATTTCTTCGTGTCTTCTATTTCTTTTAACAATGTCTTATAGTCTTCACTGGTCCTATACCTCTTTTGTTAAGTTTATTCTCAGGTCAGGTATGTAATACTTTGGGATATGGTAGAAAATGGTATCAAAAACTATCATTTCTTTTATTGGTAAAGCATTGTAAACTTCTAATGTTTTAGCATGAAGTTAACTGAACACTAACCAAATGACTTTGTATCAGAGAGAAGTAATGACTAAATTATATAAATTTCACTGCCCTATAAGGTGCCTTTAAAATCAGGTTTTGTACTATAGGAACTTGTTATTTTCCTACTAACATAACCTGATACATTTTATACAGCATTCATATGTATGAATAGACATTCTTAGGATATTATTGCATGTCATTTGAATAAATTGTGCATAATATAAACATGAAATGTGTAGTCTGTGGATACACTTTATTAGATAGTCTATAGAATATAAATTTAGAACATGTTTCTTTTTGGCAAAGGATGAACTAATTGATGTTTTATTATTTCTTGCGTTGGATGTGGGCAAAGCAAATTTGTATCTTGGCTGATTAGATGCAAACACATTTCTGAGCTTAGAAGTGATGTTAGAAATAATATAAATGGTCATTTTAACCTTGACCAGAATTAAATAACCAATATACTTTTGTTTTAAGGTGATTTTTCACACCTAGCAATTTAAGAGTCCAGTGTTAATGCAATATTTTCAGCGAGAAAGCCCTGTTATTAGAAGCACAGAATGCAATAGTGCAATAGTGTGAAATGTTGATAACAAATGCTTTTATCATATTATTGTAGGTACTTGGACTGGTATAAACATGGTTTTCTTTTTTGGCCTGATTTTAGGAGCTGTTAAAGTATAACTGTCAAGATACAATACCTGTCTTTGTTTTATTGTAATAAGAAAATAGCCATATTCTCTTCATCTTCTCAACTATGTATGAAGAGCTCTCCAGGTTTTATTGAAATTCACTAGGGTTGAATGTGATATGAAGCCACTAAGACAATGTATTAGAAAAAAAGAAAAAAGTATCATCAGAAAAATTTTACATGTTAAAAGAAGCAGACGTTGAGAAATGATTTCAGTTAGGTTTAGGAAGTATGTGTGTTGAAGTAAAGAAGATAAGATGAATATGTTACAGCAGACACAGTTTTTAAAAGGCATTAGATGTGCACTTATCCAGTTATTGCTTGAATGACTGTGTGGGGTAGAAACAACAAATTACCTGTAGTGTTTTCTCCTTTTTAAGGAAAAAACAATACTAGTTTTGCCTTATATCAGAGATGGCTTTGAAGCAATAATGGATGAAAGTCAAATTTAAATGTATGTATGAAGTCTATTGAGGTGACAATCAAATTCTTACAAACAATTTAAAACAGGACTGAAGAAATGAGGCTACCAGAGGGGGAAGGGGAGAGAACAAAGTGGACTATGGTGCAGGAGTATGGGTGCTTTGGAGGCAGGTGTGGTAAAATATCTGAAAGGGGAGATCCTATGTCTCTAAAACACAACATTGTCAACTAGTGTTACCTCAATCAAGCAGAACAATAAAAGGGGGGGGCACAAATACTAAAAGATAGTATATCTAAAAACTAAAGCTCAATATTTGGGAATGGGAAATGAAGGTAGAACAAATAATGAAATCATGCTTAAGTTAAAGTTGGAAAAAAATATTGAACCCAGAAAATTCTACACCATGGTGAAAGATGAAATGTGGAGAAAGCAAAGAAGCATGATACAAACACACACATTTCATGCAACAGCTAAGCCTTCAACCAAGCAAAAGTTCTCTGTGGGTGCTTATCACATGCTCACTGTGTAATATAGGGTGGTGTTACCTGATCTTGACAGCAAGAGTGACTCCTGGAAAGTGAATTCAAAAGACCACCCTTTGCCTTATTCCCACAAGCTTCTGATGTGGTGGGCTGGAGGGATGCTGGGTAATCTTTCTCTTCCGTCAGCAGGCCAGGTGATTTGGAAGCCACTGCCTGAGCCATTTCCTCACTGGTCAACCGGTCTCTCTTCTCGCATCCTTTCTACACACAGCAGCCAAGGACCATCGTTTGATCATGACCCTCAAATGGTTTTGACTCACTCTTCCAATCCAGTTTCCTTTTTCTAGCGATAGGTCATCAGATTCCTGATGAATTTTCCAAAATCAGGCTGTGCAGCCTTTCCTTCCATTCTCCGAACATCAAGTTCATTCCCACCTCCGCAGCTGGCACTTGTTTTCCTCCCTGGATCAGCTTCCCACAGACCTTCATTAGGCTGCTCCCTCCATGTCTCTCTGCAAACTCCTTTCTTGTTGCTCTGTCCTAAGTAGCCACGTGCCTCGCTCCACCCCATCCCTCTGTATCTCCTAACCCTGCTTTATTTTTCTGGGTGGCACCACCGCCACTGATTCACATATAATTAATTCTGTTTTTATTTTTGGTTCTTCTGTGAGAATGTCATCTTTAAGAGAGGTGGGTCTTCGTGCTTGTCAACCAAGAGAGAACAAAGAACGATACGTAATAATATTGAAAATATTGTTTCCTGCTGTTTTCTTCTTCATTTTCCATTTTATTCTGCCCCAGGGTCATCTCAGGATTCTCCTTTATGTCCTTAGATGATAGAAAGCCCTGTGGGTAGTGATTCAAATGTACCATCTAATATGATGCTCACAATTTGGAATTGATTTTAAGGAAAAGGCCTTTCCCCACTTCCCAGCTGAGACTGGTGGGATGCCAGAACTTGGGGGAGAATGTTGTGATCAATTTATTGTCTTACCCACTTTTGCTTTTATTTCTTCTCCCCTGTTGCATAAAGTGTAGGTCTTGGTCCTCTGGGACTAGGGATTGAAGGACGAGAGGTTTATAGGAACGTTGGGAAGGTTTGACTGGGGATCGCTGCTCTATAAAGCTAGGTTAGTGCTTTCTCAACCTGACCACAGATTTTAAGAATTGATTTTTTTTTCTTTCCTGGGCATTTTTGTGGTTGATAAGAATTGCTCTTATTGCTCGGGTTCTCTCTCTGTATTTCCCTTAATGAAGATGAGTGATCTCACATCCTGTTAGTTCCTTATTTTTCTGAGAATCTAGTGATGCCCACTGTTCCTCTCCACTGGGTTGTGTTTCTCCCTCCAGGTGGCCCTCTGAGACAGGCCCTAAGATGTCCTCCTCGCGGCTTCCCTCTAGTGAAGGGCAATGTCTAGCCTATGAGAAACATACTTCCTTTTGCCTCTGACACTGTGGCCGTGCTTGCCATTCCCAAATGCTACCATCTCCCTGCTCCTCAGCTGTCCAAAAAATGAGTCAGCTTGTTTCCTACAACTTAGATTTTCCAGACAACAGTCTAGAGTGTTCCCAGTGTTACAGAGAACACATACTTAGTTTCCTCAATCATCTCATTAAATGCCCCTCTCCTGGGAGGTGGAGTAGAAAGCCTGTTTCATCCATTCCTCCAGGTGGGGTCATGAGGTTCACAGCACAGTGTCTGACTTCATTCTGGTTGGTCAGTGTTCATGTCATGCTGGATCCAGCTACTCTTGATTTCCAAATGACTCCGGAACCCCAGATGGCAAAATGCAATCAGCTCGCCTTGTATCTACCAAAACTAATGAAGGGGAAGAAACGGGTGATTAAACAGATAATTCAGAAAAGTGCCTCAGGTATTAGAGTTTTCTTGGCAAAGTTTTATTATCTGAATCATTCTGAAAGGTGTCAGGATTTGGCACATCTTAAAACAGTTTCAACAATTTTATGCTGAATAAAACAATACATTTTTTATTTGACAAAATTGTCAATGGGAAGAAGTTAGACATATTTTAAGCATCTTTTAAGGTCAGACCTAGATAAAAATGTGCTACAGATGGTGTAGATTTAGCTGGGATGAGCAGAAGCCTTTTTCCTCCACTGAATGATGCTATTTCTTAAACCAATAATAGGAAAGGAAAATTTAAATCAGTAACCAATAGGAAATATATGAACTGCTTATTTCAGTGACCATTGCTTGTTGTCTTTTCACAATTTTCCTAATATTTGACTTGGATGTTATGTTTGACTTATGTATGTGATAGACTGATTCTAAAAATCAGCCTCACTTCTTCACCCCTTCTTATATTTACAGTCTTTCGATGTGTTCTTATCATTTCTCTTATCAAGAAATGGGGTGTATCCTCTCATCCCCTTATATACAGACTGGCTTTGTCATTGGCTTTGGCCAATAGATCATGATAGAAGCCTACTGGCCTCATGTACTTCCACCTGCTACTCAAAGACCTGCTATTAAATTTGGCCCATTTTGCTGGGAGACATCACACAGAGAGGAGCTCATTTCTCCCTTCATTCAAAACCACCCTAGGCCCCCAGTCCATCCAAAATCATCAAACCTCAAAACACACAGGTGCCCAGCCACGATTAGCAGGGATACCAACCAACCTTCAGCTGACAGTGGATCCATGTAGGAGATCAGAGAGCCAAAGAATGATCCAGATCGCTTGTGAATAATAATACAAGTGCATATTGTTTTAAGTCACTGCACTTGAGGATGGTTTGTTACACAGCATCGGTTAACTGATCCAGGTCATTTTTGCCCTCCCTTTCCCCTTGTAGTCAGAGAATGACCCACTTTCAGTTTTTACAATGAGAAGTTTTTGAATGTAAGCTATTTTTAGATCACAGATTACAAAAATTTCATGTTATGCGCTGGAGAGAGTCCCTCGGAAAGGGTTTCATATATGAAGTATTTTCTTTAGGTTTTGTCGTATCTTCACATATTCATTTCCCAGTTTTCTCATTAATATCCAAGTTATAAAGATGATTAACCTTCAATAAACTGCATAGTAACCTTGAACAAACTGTGGAGGATTTAGCTTAAGCAGACATTACATATGCAGCCAGTGTTTTGGTGGTCAAATTACCGAAGACTCTATGCAGAGTCTCATGCTTATCAGCATAAATCCTCATTCCAGAGTTTCTCTTCTGAATTTGTGTCTTGGGAATCTCTTAAGTCTGTGGGGGCCACTCTGGTGATAGCTGAGCTCTGTGGCTCTGTTCTTCAGCTTTTGCGCTGTCCTTTCGGACGGGCAGATCTGTATCTAGGGAGTGCGGAGCGCCACAGTCACTGGGCTGTGTGTTCTTTATCTTGGCGCCCACCGAGGCTCAAGTGAGCAAGGGGCACCTTGGAGGTAAACCTTCCTTTGAACCCCATCTTTTCATCAGTGCCGGTGATCTGATACAGCTTTCTAAATTGATGTCTTCAATCTTTCTTTTTCTTATTTCATGCAGCTTCCCCACCTCTCTGATAGATTGCAAATCACGTAAGAGTGAGCCACTAGTCCTCACAGCTGTGCCTAAACCCAGATGTTTGTCACTAAGGCACATCATTTTGGATACCACTTGGCTACATTTTAGACACCGCGGAGGTGGTTGGGCAAACATCTGTTTCAGAGACAGATGTCTGCATAATCTTAGGGTTTCGGTTTAGAATATCCTTTCAATCTCCATTACTTTTTAACATTGTATTGGAAGTCCTAGCCAGGGCAATAAGGCAAGAGAAAGATATAAAAGGGATACAAATAGGAAAAGAGGAACTGAAACTATCATTATATGCAGATGATATGATTCTATATGTAGAGAACCCCAAAAAATCCACAGAAAAACTCCTTGAAATAATTAACCAGTTCAGTAAGGTTGCCG
>PVHY01007731.1:21742-65714 GCA_004024945.1 Uropsilus gracilis | reverse complement strand
GCAGAAACCAAATGGTTTCACTAATGTATGGGATATAGTGAAAAAAATAAATAAATAAAAGCCTTGAGGAAAGTCAAAACAAGCAAAGCACCAAAATGAAGCGCACAACTATGAACAGGAGGGAAAGGGGGGGAAGGGAGGGGAGGGAGGGGGGAGGCAAACCCTTGAGATTACAAAGTTGTGAAATTTATATATAAAGAAAAAGGGAAGAAAAAAATAGATTCAGTAGCGTTCTCGCTGAAAATACCGGCTGTTCGCCTGAAAGGCCAAAATTTGCAGGAATTTGAACGAAATAAGGGTTAATAAAAAGTGCTAGAAATCATGCTCAAGAGCTGGAGGCGAGACGGGCAGCTATCCTATTCTACTCCATGAATGTACAACATAGAGTGATTTCTTTATGGAACAATCAAAGTACTGAGAAGTTACTGAAATACATAAACTATTCCTTTGGAGTCTGTTTGGAATCAGTAGCGTTCTCATTAAATACGCAGGCTGTTTGCCTGCACTGCTGAAATCTGTAGGAATTTGATCGAAACAAGGGTTAATATCAATTTCTCGAACTCATGACTTAAGAGGTAGAGGTGAGATTGACTGGTACCCTATTCTACTCCTTGAAAACACATCATAGAGAGATTACATCTCTAAACATGAAAGTACAGTGAAGTTATGTAAGATATACACCGTTCCTTTGGAGTGTCTGGTTTCAAGAACGTTCAGGCTGAAAGAGCTGGCTTTTCAACTGAAACCTGAAATCCGCAGGAATTTGAATGAAACAAGAGTTAATAACAAGTGCTCGAAATCATGACTTATGTGCTGGAGGTGAGATGCAATGCTATACTATCTACTCCATGAATTACCAAAGTAGAGCGATTTTATCGCCAAATATCAAAGTTCAGATAGGTTACTAAACGATTATTCTTCTCCTTTGGAGTCTGTTTGAATTCAGTAGCATTCTCGCTGAAAACACTGGCTTTTGCATGAAAGGCTGAAATCCGCAGGAATTTCAACGAAACAAGGGTTAGTAGCAAGTGCTTGAAATCATGACTTAAGAGTTGGAGGTGAGATTGACTATTATCCTATTCTAATCCATGAAGGGTACAATGTAGAGATATTTCATCTCTAAATATCAAAGTACAGAGTGTTACATAAGATATAAACAGCTCATTTGGATTCTGTCAGGATTCAAGAGCATTCAGGCTAAAAAAGCTGGCAGTTCAACTGAAATACTGAAATCCACAAAAATTGGAATGAAACTAGAGTTAATAACAAGTGCTTGAAATCATGATTTATGAGCTGGAGTTGAGATGGACTGATATCCTATTCTACTCCATGAAGTGTACAACAAAGAGTGATTTCATATCTGAACATCCAAGTACAGAGAAACTGCTGAAAGATATAAAGTGCTTCTTTGCAGTCTGTTTGGATTCAGTTGCGTTCTCGCTGATATGCTGGCTCTTCATCTTAAAGCCAAAATCCGCAGCTATTTGAACAAAACAAGGGTAAATAACAAGTGCTCAAATTCATAAATTAACAACTGGAGGTTACATTGACTGGTATCCTATTCTACTCCATGAAGGGTAAAACATAGAGTGTTCATCTCTAAACATCATAGCACAGTGAAGTTACGTAGCATACAAACTGCTCCTTTGGAGTCTGTCTGGATTCAAGAGCGATCAGTCTAAAAAAGTTGGCAGTTCACCTTAAAGACCGAAATGTGCAGGCATTTCAATGAAAAAAGGGTTAATAACAAGTGCTCAAAACCATGACTTAAGAGCTGGAGGTGAGATGGATAGCTATCATATTCTACTCCATGAAGTGTACAACATAGAGTGATTTCATCTCTGAAAATCAAAGGGCGAGAAGTTACTGGAAGATATAAACCGCTCCTTTGGAGTCTCTCTGGATTCAAGAGTGTTCAGGCCAAAAAAGCTGGCATTTCACCTGAAAGACAAAAAAAATCAAGAATTTCAATGAAACAAGGGTTAATATCGAGTGCTAGAAATGATTTAAGAGCTGGAGGTGAGATGGACATATATCCTATTCTACTCCATGATGTATACAACATAGAGTGATTTCATTTCTAAATATTAAGGTACAGAGAAGGTACTGAAAGATATAAACTGCTCCTTTAGAGTCTATTTGGATGCAGTTGCTTCATCACTGACAACTCTGGAAGTCGATAAGGGCCGAAACCCACAGGAATTTAAAGGAAAGAAGTGGTAATAACAAGTGTTAGAATTTATGACTTGAAATCTGGATGTGAGATGGACTTTTATCCTATTCTACTCCATGAAGTGAGCAACATAGGGAAATTTCATCCCTTAACATCTAAGTACAGAAAAGTTAAGTAAGATAAATAACTCCTTTTGAGACTGTTAGGATTCAGGAGCATTCTCGCTGACAAATCTTGCAGTTCAATTTAAAGGCCGATATCCACAGGAATTTGAATGAAACAATGGTTAATTAAGTGCCTGAATTTATGACTTACAAGCTGGTGGTGAGATGGAATTATATCCTAAACTACTTCATGAAGTGTACAACATAGGGAAATTTCATATGTAAACATCTAAGTACAGAAAATCTAAGTAAGATATATACAGCTAATATTGTGTCTTTTGGGATTCAGGAGAGTTGTCCCTAAATTGCAGATAATTCACCTTAAAGGCTGAAATACACAGGAATTTTAATGTAAAAGGGTTGATAACAAGCACTAGAAATCATGACTTAAGATCTGGGGTTTAGATGGATTAGCATCCCATTCTACTCCATGCAGTGTACAATATAGAGATTTCAATCTAAACATCAAAACACAGAGAAGTTACAGTAATATATAAACTGCAACCTTCGGATGATTGATTTTAGGAGCGTTCTCTGAAAACAATGCCAGTTGCCCTGAAAGGCCGAATTCCGTAGGAATTTGAATGAATCAATGATGAAAACAAGTGCTCGAAATCATGAATTAATATCTCGAGGTGAGATGGACTTATATCTTATTCTACCACATGAAGAGTACAATATCGACAGATTTCATCTCTAAACATCAAAGTACAGAGAAAACAATGAAATATAAATTGCTCCTTTGGAGTCTGTTTGAATTCAGTGGTGTTCTCGCTGAAAGCACAGGCTGTTCACCTAAAAGACCAAGATCCGCAGGAATTTGAATGAAACAAGTGTTAATAAAAAGTGGGAGAAATCATGATTTAATAGCTGGAGGTGAGATTATCTTGTATCCTATTCTACTCTATGAAGGGTACAGCATAGAGAGATTTCATCTCTAAACATCAAAGACATAGAAGTTACTGAAAGATATAAACTGCTCATTTGGAAACTGTCTGGATTCAAGAGCATTCAGGCTTAAATAGCTGTCATTTTGCCTGAAAGACAGAAATCCGCAGGAATTTGTTGAAACAAGGGTTAATAACAAGTGCTTGATATCATGACTTAAGAGCTGGAAGTGAGAAGGACATTTAACCTATTCTACTCCATGAAGTGTAAAACATAGGGAGATATCATGTATAAACATCAAAGTACATAGAAGTTACAAAAAGATATATAGTGCACTGCTTAGAGTTTGATTGTTTTTTTGGAGGTTTCTCGCTTAAACCACTACGAGTTGGACTGAAAGCCCTAAATCTGCAGGCATTTAAATGAAACAAGTGTTAATATCAAGTGCTATAAATCATGTCTTAAGATCTGGGGTTGAGATGGACTTATATCCAATTCGACTCCATGAAGTGTACAATATAGAGAGATTTCATCTGTAAACATCAAAGTATGGATGTTACAGTAAGATATAAACTGCTCCTTTGGAATCTGTTTGGAATCAGGTGCATTCTCACTGAAAACACTGGCAATTCACCTTAAAAGTTGAAATCAGCAGGAATTTGAATGAAACAAGGGGTAATAGCAAGTGCTAGAAATCATGACTTAAGAGCTGGAGGTGAGATGTACTTATGTCCTATTCCACTCCATGAAGAGTACAACACAGATAGATTTCACTTCTAAACATCAAAGTACAGAGATGTTACAGCAAGATATATACTGCTCCTTTGGAATCTGTTTGGAATCAGGTGTGTTCTCAATGACAAATCTGGCAGTTCGCCTAAGGCCGAAATTTGCATGAATTTGAATGAAACAAGGGTTAATAACAATTGCTAGAATTTATGACTTAGAAACTGGTGGTGATATGTACTGATATCCTATTCTACTCCTTGAATTTACAACATAGAGATATTTCATCTTTAAACATCTAAGTACAGAAAAGTTAAGTAAGATATAAACAGCTCCTTTTGAGTCTTTTTAGATTCAGGAGAGTTCTCCCTCAAACGCTGGAAATTCTCCCTAAAGGCCTGATAAGCGTGACTTGGAATGAAATAAGGGATAATAACATCACTATAAATCTTGTCTTAAAATCTGGGGGTGAATTTACTTATATCCTATTCTACTCCATGAAGTGTGCAATATATAGCGATTTCATCTCTAAACATCAAAGTACAGAGAAGTTACTCTAAGATATAAGCTGCACCCTTTGGATTCTGATTAGATTCAGGAGCGTTCTCGGTGAAACCCTCCCAGTTGGCCTGGAAGACCTAAATTGACAGGAATTTGAATGAAACAAGGGTAATAACAAGTGCTAGTAATTATGCCTTAAGTGCTGGAGGTGAGATAGACTTATATCCTATTCTACTCATGAGTGTACAACATAGATTTCATCTCTAAATATCAAAGTATAGAAAAGTTAAGTTATAAGCAGATCCTTTGGAGTCTGTTTGGATTCAGAGCGTTCTGTTTGAAAATGCTGGAAGTTCACCCTAAACTGACACATGCAGGATATTCAATGAAACAAGGGTTAATAACAAGTGCTAGAAATCATGACTTAAGAGCTGGAAGTGAGATGAACTTATGACCTATTCTAGTTCATGAAGTGTAAACATAGAGATTATTTCTCTCCAAACATAAAGTACACGAATTACTGAAAGCTATACAAAGCACCCTTTGGAGTCTGATTGGATTCAGGAGCATTCTCGCTGAAAACACTGTCAGTTGTCCTAAAAGACCTATATCTGCAGGAATTTGAATGAAAAATGGGTTAATAAAAAGTGCTAGAAATCATGACTTAAGAGCTGGAGATGCGGTGGACTTATATCCTATTCTACTCCATGAAGTGTACAACAGAAAGAATTCATCTCTAAACATGAAATTAAAGAGAAGTTACAGCAAGTTATATACTGCAGTATATATCTTTGGATTCAGATTGGATTCAGGAGCTTTTTCGCTCATAGCAGTGCAGTAGGCCTGAAAGGCCTAAATTCACAGGAATTTGAATGAAAAATGGTTAATAATATGTGCTAGAAATCATGACTTAGAAACTGAGGTGAGATGAACTTATATCCTTTTCTACTCCATGAAGTTAACAACTAATAAATTTCATATCTAAATATCGAGTACAGAAAATTTAAAAAGAATAAACAGCAGTTTGGAGTCTGTTTGGATTCTGGAGTGTTTTTGCTGAAAACCATGGAAGTTCAACTTAAAGACCGAAATTGGCAGTGATTTGAATGAAACAAGGGTTAATAACAAGTGCTAGATCATGAATAAAGAGCTGGAGGTGAGAGGCACTTATATGCATTCTACTCTATGATTTGTACAATACAGAGAATTTCATCACTAAACATAAAAATACAGAAAAGCTAAGTGGACAACAACAGCTCCTTTGGAGTCTGTTTGGATTCAAGCGATGTGGCTGAAAATGCTGGAAGTTCACCATAATGCCTACACTTGCAGGAATTTGTATGAAACAAGGATTAATAACAAGTGCTAGAAATCATAACTTTAGAGCTTGAGGTGAGATGGACTTATATGTTAATCTACTACATGAAGAGTACAATATAGACAGATTTCATCTCTAAATATCAAAGTACAGAGAAATCACTGAAATATTAACTGCTCCTTTGGAATCTGTTTGAATTCAGTAGCGTTCTCGTTGAAAACACAGGCTATTCGCCTGAAAGTCCGATACCCACAGGAATTTGAATGAAACAAGGGTTAATAACAAGAGCTCAAAATCATGATTTATTAGCGCAAGGTGATATTATCTGGTATCCTATTCTACTCCAAAAAGGGTACAGCATAAAGAGATTTCATCTCTAAACATCAAAGCACAGAGAGTTACATCAGATATAAACTGCTCCTTTGGAGTCTGTTTGGATTAAAAAGCGTTCAGACTAAAAGAGTTGGAGTTCACCTGAAACACCGAAATTTGCAGGAATTTCAATGAAACAAGTGTTAATAATAAGTGCTCAAAATCATGACTTAAGAGCTGGAGGTAAGAAGGATATTTAATCTATCTACTCCATAAAGTGTACAACATACAGAGATTTCATCTTGAACATCAAAGATAGAGAAATTACTGAAAGATATAAACTGCTCATTTGGAGTCTGTCTGGATTCAAGAGTGCTCAGGCTTAAATAGCTGTCATTTTGCCTGAAAGACAGAAATCCGCAGGAATTTGTTGAAACAAGGGTTAATAACAAATGCTCAAAAACATGACTTAAGAGCTGGACGTGAAAAGGACATTTATCCTATTCTACTCCATGAAAGGTAAAACATAGAGAGATATCATGTATAAACATCAAAGTACATAGAAGTTACAGAAAGATATATAGTGCACCATTTAGATTCTGATTGTTTTCAGGAGGTTTCTCACTAAAACACTACCAATTGGACTGAAAGCCCTAAATCAGAGGAATTTGAAAGAAACAAGCGTTAATATCAAGTGCTATAAATCATGTCTTAAGACCTGGGGTTGAGATGGACTTATATCCAATTCAACTCCATGAGCTGTACAATATAGAGAGATTTCATCTGTAACATCAAAATACAGAGATGTTACAGTAAGATATAAACTGCTCCTTTGGAATCTGTTTGGAATCAGGTGCATTCTCACTGAAAACACTGGCAATTTACTTAAAAGCTGAAATCAGCAGGAATTTAAATGAAACAAGGGTTAATAGCAGTGCTAGAAATCATGACTTAAGAGCAGGGGCGTGAGATGGATATATCCTAATCCACTCCATGAAATGTACAACATAGATTTCATCTCTAAACATCAAAGTTAGAGAGTTAGAGTAAGATATATACTGCTCCTTTGGAATCTGTTTGGAATCAGGTGTGTTCTCAATGACAACTCGGACAGTTCGCCTAAGGGCCGAAATCCACTTGAATTTAAATGAAACAAGGGTTAATAACAAGTGCTAGAAGTTATGACTTAGAAACTGGTGGTGAGATGCACTGATATCTTATTCTACTCCTTGAATTTACAACATAGGAAAATTTCATCTTTTAATATCTAAGTATAGAAAAGTTAGTAAGATATAAACAGTTCCTTTTGATTCTTTTTGGATTCAGGAGAGTTTTCCCTAAAACGCTGGAAACTTACTTAAAGGCCTGATATGCAGGAATTGGAATGAAATAAGGGATAATAACAACACTATAAATCATGTCTTAAATATTGGGGTGAATTGAATTATATCCTATTCTACTCCATGAAGTGTACAATATATAGAGATTTCATCTCTAAATATCAAAGTACAGAGAAGTTACACTAAGATATAAGCTGCACCCTTTGGATTCTGATTAGATTCAGGAGCGTTCTCGGTAAATACCCTGCCACTTGGCCTGAAAGACCTATATCCACAGGAATTTGAATGAAACAACGGTTAATAACAAGTGCTAGAAATTATGCCTTAAGTGCTGGAGGTGAGATGGACTTATGTATTATTCCACACCATGAAGCATACAACATAGGGAAATTTCATCCATAAACATCTAAGTACAGAAAAGTTAAGTAAGGTATATACAGCTCATTTTTTGAGTTTTTGGATTCAGGAGAGTTCTCCTTAAAATGCTGGCAATTCACTTTAAAGGCGAAATATGGAGGAATTGGAATGAAAAATGATAGTAATGATAGTAATAAGTGCTATAAATCATGTCTTAAGACATGGGGGTGAGATGGACTTATATCCTATTCTACTCCATGAAGAATACAATATAGAGAGATTTCATCTTTAAACATCAAAATACAGAGAAGTTATACATAGATATAGACTGCACCCTTTGGAGTCTGATTGGATTCAGGAGCGGTCTCAATGAAATCACTGCCAATTGGCCTGAAAGTCTTAAATCTGCAGGAATTTGAATGAAACAAGCGTTAATAACATGTGCTTAAAATCATGACTTAAACTGGCAGTGAGATGGACTTATCCTATTGTACTCCATGAAGTGAACATCATAATTAGATTTCATCTCTAAATATCAAAGTACAGAAAATTTAATTAAGATATAAACAGTTGCTTTTCAGTGTGATTGGGTTCAGGAATGTTCTGGCTGAAAATGCCGCAAGGTCACCCTAAAAGGTGATACATGGAGAAATTTGAATGAAACAAGGGTTAATAACAAGTGCTAGAAATCATGTCTTAAGCGCTGGAGGTGATATGGACTTATATCCTATTTTACTCCATGAATTGTGAAACATAGAGAGATTTCATCTATAAACATCAAAGTACATAGAAATTACAGAAAGATATATACTGTACCAGTTAGATTCTGATTGAATTCAGGTTTCTCTCTTAAAACACGACCAGTTTGCCTTAGAGACCTAAATCAGTAGGAATTTCAATGTAACAAGAGTTAGTATAAAGTGCTATAAATCATGTCTTAAGACCTGTGGGTGAGATGGTCTTTTATCCTATTTTTCTCCTTAAAGTGTATAATATAGGGAGATTTTTTTCTCTAAATATCAAATACAGAGAGGTTACTCTAATATAAAAACTGCACCCTTTGGTTACTGATTTGATTCAGCAGCGTTCTACATGAAAACATGGCCAGTTGGCCTGAAAGACCTAAATTCGCAGGAGTTTGAATGAAACAAGGGTTAATAACAAGTGCTAGAAATCTTTACTGAAGAGCTGGAAATGAGATTGCCTTATATTCTATTCGGCTCCATGAAATGTACAACATAGATAGATTACATCTCTAAACATCAAAGTACAGACAAGTTACAATAAGATATAAACTGCTCCTTTGGAATCTGCTTGGATTCAGGAGGATTTCGCTGACAACTCTGGCAGTTCGTCTAAGGGCCGAATCCGTAGGAATTTGAATGAAACCAGGGTTAATAACAATTGCTATAATTTATGACTTAGAAGCTGGTGGTAAGATGGACTTATCCTAATGTACTCCATGAATTGTACACATAGGGAAATTTCATCCATAAACACCTAAGTACAGAAATGTTAAGTAAGATATAAACAGCTCATTTTGAGTTTTAGGATTCAGGAGAGATCTCCCTAAAATGCTGGCAATTCGCCATAAAGGCCGAAATCTGCAGGAATTGGAATGAAAAAGGGATAATAACAAGTGCTATAAATCACATCTAAAGACCTCAGGGTGAGATCGATTATATTCTATTTTACTCCTTGAAGTGTATAATATAGAGAGATTTCACCTCTAAACATCAAATTACAGAGAAGTTACCCTAAGATATAAACCTTGGATACTGATTGGATTTAGGAGCTTTCTCCCTGAAAAAAATGGCCATTTGGCCTGAATGCCAAAATCCGCATAAATTTGAATGAAACAAGAGTTAATAACAAGTGCTAGAATTTATGACTTAGAATCTGGTGGTGAAATTGTCTTATATCCTATTCTACTCAATGAAGTGTACAATTTAGGGAAATTTCATCTGTATACATCTAAGTACAGAAAAGTGAAGTAAGACATAATCAGCTCATTTTGAGTGTTTCAGATTCAGGAGTGATCTATGTAAAATGCTGGCAATTCACCTTAAAGGAGACATCCACAGGAATTGGAATGAAAAATGGATATTAACAGGTGCTATAAATCATGTCTTAAGACCTAGGAGTGAGAAGGATTTATATCCTTTTCCACTACTTGAAGTGTACAATGTAGAGAGACTTCATCTCTAAATATCAAAGAACAGAGAAATTACACTATGATAAAATCTGCACCCTTTGGTTACTGATTGGATTCAGGACGGTCTTGGTGAAAACATGGCCATTGGTGTGAATGACCTAAATCCGCAGGAATTTGAATGAATGAATGGCTAATAACAATTGCCACAATCATGACTTAAGCTGGAGGTGAGATGGCTTACCCTATTGTACTCCATGAACTGTACAACATATTGAGATTTCATCAATAAATATCAACGTACAGAAAAGTTCCAGTAAGATAAAAACTGCTCCTTTGGAATCTGTTTGGAATCAGGAGAATTCTCACTGATAACCCTGGCAGTTTGCCTAAGGGACAAAATCCCAAGGAATTTGAATGAAACAAGGATTAATAACAAGTGCTAGAAATCATGACTTAAGACCTGGATGTGAGATGGATTATATCTTATTATACTCCATGAAGTATACAACTTTGGGAAATTCATTCATATATATCTATGTACAGAATAGCAAAGTAAGACATAAACAGCTCATTTTGAGTCGTGTGAATTCAGGAGAGCTCTCACTTAAAAGCTGGCAATTCGGCTTAAAGGCAAAATCCGCAGAAATTGGAATGAAAAACATATAGTAACAAGTGCTATAAATCATGTCTTAAGACCTGGGGGTGAGAGGGACTTATATCCTATTCTACTCCATGAGGAGTACAATATAGAGTGATTTCATCTCTAAACATCAAATACAGACAAGTTACACATAGATATAAACCACACCCTTTGGATTCTGTTTGGATTCAGGAGTATTCTTGTTGAAAACACTGCCAGTTGGCTGAAAGATTTAAATACACAGGAAATTGAATGAAACAAGCACTAATAACAAGTGCTAAAAATCATGACTTAACTGGAGGTGAGATGGATTTATCCTATTGTAATACATGAAGTGTACAATATAGAGAGATATCATCACTAAACTCAAAGTACAGAGAAGTTATAGTAAGATATAAAATGCTCCTTTGCAATCTTTTTGCAATCAGGAGCATTCTCACTGAGAACTCTGACAGTTTGCCTTAGCGGAACAAATATCCAGGTATTTCAATGAAACAAGGGTTAATAACAAATGCTAGAATTTATGACTTAGAAGCTGGTGGTGAGATGGACTTTTATGCTATTCTACACCATGATATGTACAACATAGGGAAATTTCATCCATAAACATCTAAGTACAGAGAAGTCACAGAAAGATGTACACGGCTCCTTTTCGATTCCGCTGAATTCATGAGGTTTCTCGCTTAAAACATTACCAGTTGGCCTGTAAATGCTTATCAGCAGGAATTTCGTTGACACAAGCATTAATATATAGTGCTATATATCATGTCTTAAGATCTGGGAGTGAGATGACTATATCCTATTTTTCCTTAAAGTGTATCATATAGAGAGATTTCATCTCTAAATATCAAAGAACGGAGAAGTTACACTAAGATAAACTGCACCCTTTGGATAATGATTGGATTCAGGAGCGTTCTCGGTGAAAACATTCTCAGTTGGCCTGAAAGACCTAAATCCGCAGGAATTTGAATGAAAAATGGGTTAATTACAAGTGCTAGAAATCATGACTTAAGAGCTGCAGGTGCAGTGGACTTATATCCTATTCTACACAATGAAGTGTACAACAGAGAGAATTCATCTCTAAACATCAATGAAAGAGAAGTTACAGCAAGTTATATACTGCAGTATATATATTTGGATTCTGATTGGATTAGGGAGGTTTTTCGCATATAGCAGTGCCAGTTGGCCTGAAAGGCCTAAATCCACAGGAATTTGAATGAAAAAATGGGTTAATAACATGTGCTAGAAATCATGACTTAAGAGCTAATGTGAGATGGACTTACACCTTTTCTACTCCATGAAGTATACAACATAGAAATTTCATCTCTAAACATCAAAGTAGAGAAAAGGTAAAAAGAACAAACTGCAATTTGACTTTGTTTGGATTCAGGATTTTTTTTGCTGAAAACCATGGAAGTTCAACTTAAAGACCGAAATCGGCAGCAATTTGAATGAAACAAGGGTTAATACCAAGTGCTAGATATCATGAATTAAAATCTGGAGGTGAGATGGACTTATGTCCATTCTACTCCATGATTTGTACAACATAGAGAGATTTCATCACTAAACATCAAAATACAGAAAAGCTAGTTGACCTAAAAACCTCCTTTGGATTCAAGCAATGTGGCTGAAATTGCTGGAAGTTCACCATAAAGGCTGACACATGCAGGAATTTGAATGACACAAGGATTAATAACAAGTGGTAGAATCATGACTTAGGAGATCAAGGTGAGATGGACTTATATCCTATTCTACTCCATGAAGAGTACAATATAGATAGGTTTCATCGCTATACATCAAAGTACAGAGAAGTTACACTAAGATATAAACTTCACCCTTTGGACACTGATTGGATTTAGGAGTGGTGGTGAAAACAGGGCCAATTGGATGACCTAAATTCGCAGGAATTTGAATGAATCAATGGTTAATAACAATTGCTACAATGATGACTTAAGCTGTAGGAGAGATGCTTACTCTATTGTACTTGATGAAGTGTAAAACATAGAGAGATTTCATTACTAAACATCAAAGTACAGAGAAGTTACAGTAAGATATAAACATCCTTTGGAATTTTCTTCATGATGTGTACAACTTAGGGAAAGTTCATCCGTATATATCTAAGTACAGAAAAGTGAAGTAAGACATAAACAGCTCATTTTGAGTCGTTTTTGGATACAGGAGAGTTGTCTCTAAAAGCTGGCAGTTCTCTTTAAAGCTGAAATCTGCAGGAATTGGAATGAAATAAAGGGTTAATTACAAGTGCTAAAAAATGACTTAAGAGCAGGAGGTGAATTGGACTTATATCCTATTCTACTCAGTGAAGTGTAAAATATAGAGATATTTCATCTCTAAACATAAAAGTACAGAGAAGTACAGTAAGAAATAAATGGCTCCTTTGGAATCTGTTTGGAATCAGGAGCGTTCTCGCTGACAACTCTGGCAGTTCACCTAAAAGAGAGAAATCTGCAGGAATTTGAATGAAATAAGGGTTAATAACAAGTGCTAGAATTTATGAGTTATAAGGTGGCAGTGAGATGGACTTACATCCTATTCTACACCATGAAGTGTACAACATAGGGAAATTTCATCTGTAAACATCTAATACAGAAAAGTTAAGTGAGATATAACAGCTCATTTTGATTCATTTTATATTCAGATGAGTTCTCCCTAAATCACTGGTAATTTCAAAAAGGTGAAATCTGCAAAATTGGAATGAAAAAAGGGATAATAATGTGCTATAATCACGTCTTAAGACCTCAGGGTGTGTTAGACTTATATCCTATTCTACTCCTTAAAGTGTACAATATAGAGAGATTTCATCTCTAAACATCAATACAGAGAAGTTACACTAAGATATAAACTGCACCCTTTGGATTCTGATTGGACTCAGGAGCGGTCATGGAGAAAACATGGCCAGTTGGCCTGAAAGACCTAAATATGCAGGAATTTGAATGAAACAAGGGTTAATAAGAAGTGCTAGAAACCATCACTTAAGAGCTGGAGGTGATATCTACTTATATCCTATTCTACTCATTGAAGTGTAAAACATAGAGAGATTTCATCTAATAACATCAATGTACAGAGAAGTTACAGAAAGATATATACCGCACCCTTTGGAGTCTGATTGAATTCAGGAGGTATCTCTCTGAAAACACTGCCAGTTGACCTGAAAGGCCTAAATCAGCAGGAATTTCAGTGAAACAAGCGTTAGTATCAAGTTCTAGAAATCATGACTTAAGACCTGTGGCTGCGATGGACTTATATCCTATCCTTCCATGAACTGTGCATATAGAGAGATTTCAATCTGAACATTAAAGTAGAGAGAAGTTACACTACGATATAAACTGCACCATTTATATTGTGATTGGATTCAAGAGCGTTCTCGCTGAAAATAATTTCAGGTGGCCTGATAGGCCTAAATACCCAGGAATTTGAATGAAATGAGGTTTAATAACAAGTGCTACAATTCATGACTTAAGAGCTGGAGGTGAGATGGACTTATCGTCTTGTACTCCATGAAGTGTACTACAAAGAGAGATTTCATCACTAAAATCAAAATACAGAGAAGTTACAGTAACACATAAACTGCTCTTTTGAAATCTGCTTGGACTCAGGAGCATCCTCACTGCAACTCTGTCAGTTTGCCTTAATGGTCCACATATGCAGGAATTTGAATGAAACAAGGGTTAATAACAAGTGCTAGAAACTGCAGGTGAGATGGACTTTTATCCTATAAATTCCATGAAGTGTACAACATAGGGAAATTTCATCCCTAAACATCTAAGTACAGATGAGTTGAGTAAGATATAAAAAGCCCCTTTTAAGTCTGTCTGGATTCAGGAGCATTCTCGCTGACACTCTGACAGTTTGCCTTAAGGGCCAAAATCCACAGGAATTTGAAGGAAACAAGGGTTAAAAACAAGTGCTAGAATGTATGACTAAGAATCTGCAGCAGTCATGGACTTATATCCTATTCTACTTTGAATTTACAACATAGGGAAATTTCATCTTTAAACATCTAAGTACAGAAAAGTTAAGTAAGATATAAACAACTCCTTTAGAGTCTTTTTGGATTCAGGAGAGTTCTCCCTAAAACACTGGCAATTCTCCTTAAAGACCTGAATATGCAGGAATTGGAATGAAATTAGGGATAATAACAAGTGCTATAAATCATGTCTCAAAATCTGGGGGTGAACTGACATATCTTATTCTACTCCATGAAGTGTACAATATATAGAGATTTCATCTCTAAACATCAAAGTACAGAGAATTACACTAAGATAAAAGCTGCACTCTTTCGATTCTGATACATTCAGGAGAGTTCTCAGGGAATACCCTGCCAGTTGGCCTGAAAGAACTAAATCCGCAGGAATTTGAATTAACAAGGGTTAGTAACCAGTACTAGAAATTATGACTTCAGCACTGAAGGTGAGATGGAATTATATCTTATTCTACTCCATGATTGTACAACATAGAGAGATTTCATTTCTAAATATCAAAGTACAGTAAAGTTAACTAAGATAAACAGCTCCTTTGGAGTCTGTTTGGATTCAGAGCATTTTAGTTGAAAATGCTGGAAGTTCAGCCTAAACCGACACATGCAGGATATTCAATAAAACAAGGGTTAATAACAATTGCTAGAAATCATGGCTTAAAAGCTGGAGTTGAGATGAATTTATATCCTACTATGCTCCATGTAGTGTACAACATAGAGACATTTCACTAAGTACAGGAATTTACAGAAAGATATACACAGCACCCTTTGGATTCTAATTGCATTCAGGAGCATTCTCGCTGAAAACACTGCCAGTGGCCTGAAAGGCCTAAATCCGCAGGAATTTGAATGAAAAATGGGTTAATAACAAGTGCTAGAAATCATGACTTAAGAGCTGCAGGTGCAGTGGACTTATATCCTATTCTACACAATGAAGTGTACAACAGAGAGAATTCATCTCTAAGCATCAATGAAAGAGAAGTTACAGCAAGTTATATACTGCAGTATATATATTTGGATTCTGATTGGATTAGGGGGGTTTTTCACGTATAGCAGTGCCAGTTGGCCTGAAAGGCCTAAATGCACAGGAATTTGAATGAAAAATGGGTTAACAAAATGTGCTAGAAATCATGACTTAAGAGCTGAGGTGAGATGGACTTACACCCTTTTCTACTCCATGAAGTATACAACATAGAAATTTCATCACTAAACATCGAAGTACAGAAAAGTTAAAAAGAATAAACAGCAATTTGGAGTCTGTTTGGAGTCAGGAGTGTGTTTGCTGAAAACCAAGAAAGTTCACCTTGGAGACTGAAATTGGCAGTAATTTGAATGAATCAAGGGTTAATACCAAGTGCTAGATATCATGAATTAAAATCTGGAGGTGAGATGGACTTATATCCATTCTACTCCATGATTTGTACAATATAGAGAGATTTCTTCACTAAACATCAATATATAGAAAAGCTAAGTAGACATAAAAAGCTCCTTGGAGTCTGTTTGGATTCAAGCGATGTGGCTGAAAATACTGGAAGTTCACCATAAAGACCGACACATGCAGGAATTTGAATGAAACAAAAATTAATAACAAGTGCTAGAAATCATGACTTAAAAGCTTGAGTTGAAATGGACTTATATCTTATTCTACTACATGAAGAGTACAATATAGATAGATTTCATCTCTAAACATCAAAGTACAGAGAAATTACTGAACTATAAATGCTCCTTGGAGTCTGAATTCAGTAGCGTTCTCACTGAAAACACAGGCTGTTTGCCTGAAAGGGCAAAATCCACAGGAATTTGAACAAAACAAGGGATAATAACAAGTGCTTGAAATAATGATTTAGTAGCTCGAGGTGAGATTGACTGGTAATCTATTCTACTCCATGAAGGGTACAACATAGAGAGATTTCATCTTTAAACATCAAAATACAGAGAGTTACATCAGATATAAACTGCTCTATTGGAGTCTGGATTAAAAAGCGTTCAAGCTAAAAAAGCTGGAGTTTACCTGAAAGACTGAAATTCGCAGGAATTATAATGAAACAAGGGTTAATAACAAGGCTCGAAATCATGACTTAAGAGCTGGAGATGAGAAGGACATTTATCCTATTCTATTCCATGAAGTGTACAACATAGAGAGATTTCATCTCTGGACATCATACCAGAGAAGTTACTGAAAGATATAAACTGTGCCTTTGGAGTGTCTGGACTCAAGAGCTTTCAGGCTTAAATAACTGAAATTTCACCTGGAAGACAGAAATCCGCAGGAATTTGAATGAAACAAGGGTTAATAATATGTGCGATATCATGAATTAAGAGTTGGAGATGAGATTGAATGGTATCTTACTCTACTCCATGAAGTGTACACCATAGAGAGATTTCAATTCTAAACATCAAAGTACAGAGATGTTACACAATTTATAAACTCTTCCTTTGGAGTCTGTTTTCATTCAAGGGCATTCAGGCAAAAAAGCTGGCCAATTGCCTGAAAGACCAAAATGCGCAGGAATAGGAGTGAAGCAAGTGTCAATAACAAGTGCTAGAAATCATGACTTAAGAACTGGAGGTAAGATGGACAGTATCCTATTCTATTCCATGAAGTGTACAACTGAGTGTTTTCATCTCTGAACATAAAGTATAGAGAAGTTACTGAAAGACACAAACTGCTCCTTTGGAGTCTGTCTGGGTTCAAGAGTGTTCAGGCTTAAATAGCTTGCATTTCCTGAAAGACAGAAATCCACAGGAATTTGAATGAAACAAGGGTTAATATCAAGTGCTAGAAATCATGACCTAAGAGCTAGAGGTGAGGTGGAGAGCTATACTACTCTACTCCATGAATGTGCAACATAGAGTGATTTCATCTCCAAATATCAAACTACACAGTAGTTACTAAAAGATGTAAACTGCTCCTTTAGACTGTTTGTATTCAGTATTGTTCTCACTGAAAATGCAGGTTGTTCACATGAAAGGCTGAAATCCACATCAAATTCAATGAAACACGGTTAATAACAAGTGCTTGAAATATTGACAAAAGAGCTAGATGTAAGATTGACTGGTATCCTATTCTACTCCATGAAGGGTACAACATAGAGAGACATCATCTCTAAACATCAACTAAAGGGTATTATGTAAGATATAATCTGCAACATTGAGTTGTCTGGATTCAAGAGCATTCAGGCTAAAAAAGGTGTCATTTTGCCTGAGAGACCGAAATCCGCAGGAATTTGAATGAAAACAGGGTTAATAACAAATGCTAGAAATTATGAATTAAGAGCTGGAGGTGAGATGGACAGCTATCCTATTCTACTCCACGAAGTGTACAAATTAGAGAGATTTCATCTATGAACATCAAAGTACGGAGTATTCACTCAAAGATATAAATTGCTCATTTGGAGTCTGTTTGGACATCAGTTGCATTCTCACTGAAACGCTGGATGTTCTCCTGAAAGGCAGAAATCTGCAGTACTACAAAGAAACAAGCGTCAATAATAACTGCTCATAATCATGACTTAAGAGCTAAAGGTGAGATTGATTTGTATCCTTCTACTCCATGAGGGTACAACATAGAGAGATATCATCTCTAAACATCAAAGTAGAGAGAAGATAATTATGTAAGATATAAACTGCTCTTTGGAGTAGTTCTGGATTCAAGAGTGTTCAAACTTTAAAACCTGGCATTTCCCCTGTAAGATGCAATCCCCAAGAATTTGAATGAAAGAAGGGCTATCAACAAGAGCTCAAAATCCTGACTTTATAGCTGGAGATGAGATTGGCTGGTATCCTATTATACTCCATGAACGGTACAACATAGAGAGATTTCATCACTAGGATCAAAGTTGAGAGAAGCTATGTAAGATATAAGTGCTCCTTTGGAGTCTGGATTCAAGACCATTCACTAAAAAAGTTGGCATATGGCCTTAAAGACCAAAATCCACAAGAATTTCAATGAAACAAGGGTTAATAAGAAGTGCTACAAATCATGATTTAAGAGCTGGAGGTGAGATAGACAGCTATCATATTCTACTCTAAGATATGTACAACATAGAGTGATTACATCTCTAAACATCAAAGTACAGAGAAGTAACTGAAAGATATAAACTGCTCCTTTGGAGTCTGTTTGGATTTAGTAGCCTTCTTGCTGAAAATGCTGGCTGTTCACCTGAAAGGCCAAAATCCCAGGAATTTGAACGAAACAGTGGTTAATAACAAGTGCTTGAAATTATGATAAGAGCTGGGTTGTGAGATTGACTGCTATCCTGTTATAGACCATGAACGGTACAACATAGAGAGATTTCATCTCTAACATCAAAGTAGAGAGAAGCTACCTAAGATGTAAACTGTTCCTTTGGAGTATGTCTGTTTCAATAGCATTCAGGCTAAAATTGCTGGTATTTCACTTGAAAGATAAAATCCACAGGAATTTGAATGAACAAGGGATAATAACAAGTGCTCGAAATCATGACTTAAGAGCTGGAGGTGAGATGGAAAGCTGTACTCATCTAATCAATGTACTGTACAACATAGATGATTTCATCTCTGGACATCAATACAGAGAAATTACTGAAAGATATAAACTGCTCCTTTGGAGTCTGTTTGGATTCAGTAGTATCTTGCTGAAAACACTGGCTGTTCAATGGAAAGGCTGAATATCCGCCGGAATTTGAATGTAACAAGGGGTAATTACAAGTGATCGAATCATGAATTAACAGTTGGAGGTGAGATTTACTGGTATCCTATTCTACTCCATGAAGGGTACAACATAGAGAGATTTCATCTCTAAACATAAAATTGCAGAGAATTTGCGTAGTAATAAACTGATCCTGTGGAGTCTGTCTGGATTCAAGAGCATTCCCTCTAAAAAAGCTGGCGTTTCTTCTGAAGGACCGAAATCCACAGGAATTTGAATGAAACAAAAGTTAATAACAAGTGCTCGAAAACATGAATTAAGAGCTGGAGTTGAGAGGTAAAGCTGTACTATTCTATTCCATGAAGTGTACAACATAGATGATTTCAATTCTGACCATCAAAGTACAGAGAAGTTACTGAAAGATATTAACAGCTCCTTTTGAGTCTGTTTGGATTAAGTAGCGTTCTCGCTGAAAACGCTGGATGATCGCCAGAAAGGGCAAAATCCGCAGGAATTTGAATGAAACAAGGGTAAATAACAAGTGGTCAAAATCAATACTTAAGAGATGGAGGTGAGATTGACTGGTATTCTATTCTACTCCATGAAGGATACAACATAGAGAGATATCATCTCTAAACATCAAAGTACATGGAAGTTATGTAAGATATAAACTGTGACCTGGGGTGTCTGGTTTCAATAGCATTCAGGCCAAAAAAGCGGGAATTTCACTTGAAAACTGAAATCCTCAGGAAATTCAATGAAGGAAGTGTTAATAACATGCTAGATCATGACTTAAGACTTGGAGGTGAGATGGACTGCTATCCCATTCTACTCCATGAAGTGTACAAAATAGAGTGATTTTACCTCTGAACATAAAAATATAGAAAATACTCAAAGATATAAACTGTTCCTTTGGAGTCTGACTGGATTCCAGTGTGTTCAGGCTTAAAAAACTGGAATTTCTCCTGAAGGACAGAAATCCGCAGGAATTTGAATGAAACAAGGGTTAATAACAAGTGCTAGAAATCATGACCTAAGAGCTGGAGGGGAGATGGACAGCTATACTATTCTAACCAATGAATGTACAAAAAAGAGTGATTCCATATCTAAATATCAAAGTACAGAAAGGTTATTGAAAGATATAAATTGCTCCTTTGGTGTCTGGATTCAGTAGCATTCTCGTTGAAAATGCAGGCTGTTCGCATGAAAGGCCAAAATCCGCAGGAATTTGAATGTAACAGGGTTAATAACAAGTGATCGAACTCATGATTTAAGAGCAACAGGTGAGATGGAGAGCTATCCTATTCTACTCCATGAAGTGTACAATATAGAGTGATTTCCTCTCTAAATTTCACAGTACAGGGAAATTATGTAAGATATAAACTGCAACTTTGGGGTGTCTGGATTCAAGAGCATTCAGGCTAAAAATGCTGGCACTTCACCAGACAACTGATATCCACAGGAATTTGAATGAAAAAAGGGTTAATAACAAGTGATACTAATCATGACTTTAGAGCTGGAGGTGAGATAGACAGATACACTATTCCACTTCATGAAGTGTACAAAATAGATGATTTCATCTCTGAACATCAAAGTACAGAGAAGTTACTGAAAGATATAACCTACTCCTCTGTAGTCTGTTTTCAGTTGCATTCTCCCTAAAACGCTGGCTTATTTTTGTCTGAAATTTTTGTCTGAAAGGCTGAAATCCACAAATATGAACAAAACAAGAGTTAATAACAAGTGCTCGAAGCATGACTTATGATTTGGAGGTGAGATTGACTGGTATTCTATTCTACTCTATGAAGGGAACAACATAGATATATTTCATCTCTAAATATCAAAGTACAGAGTATTTAAGTACGATATAATGTGCTCCTTTGGAGTCTTTCTGGATTCAAGAGCGTTCAGGTAAAAAAAACTGGAATTTGGCCTGAAAGACTGAAATTCACAGGAATTTGAATAACCAATGGTTAACAAGTGCTAGAAATCATGACATAAGAGCTGGAGGATAGATGGATAGCTATACTATTCTACTTCATAAATGTACATCATTGAGTGATTTCATCTCTAAACATCAAAGTACAGAGAAGTTACTGAAATATAAACTGTTCCTTTGGAGTCTGCTTGAATTCAGCAAAGCTCTCGATTAAAACACATTCTGTTTGCCTGAATGGCTGAATTCTGCAGGAATTTGAAAGAAACAAGTGTTAATAACAAGTGCTCGAAGCATGATTTAAGAATTGGAGGTGAGAATGACTGGTATCCTATTCTACACAATGAAGGGTACAGCATAGAGAGATTTCATCTCTAAACATCAAAGTACAGAGAGTTACATAAGATATAAACTGCTCCTTTGGAGTTTGTCTGGATTAAAGTGTGTTTTGGCTAACACAGCTGAGGAAAGACCGAAATCCACAGGAATTACAATGAAACAAGGGTTAATAACAAGTGCTCGAAATCATGACTTAAGAGCTGGAGGTGAGATGGACATTTATCCTATCTATTCCATGAAGTGCAAAATATAAAGAGATTTCATCTCTAAACACAATGTACAGAGAAGTAACTGAAAGATATAAATTGCTCCTTTGGCGTCTGTTTGGATTCAGTAGTGTTCTCGCTGAAATCCTGGCTGTTCGCCTGAAAGGCCAAAATCCACAGGAATTTGAAAAAAACCAAGGGTTAATAACAAGTGCTTGAAATCATGACTTAAAGCTGGAGGTGAGATTGACTGGTATCCTATTCTACTCCAGGAAGGGTAAAACATAGAGATATTTCAATTCTAAAGATCAAAGTACATAGAAGCTATGTATAATATAAACTGCTCCTTTGGAGTCTGTCGGAATTCAAGATCATTTAGGCTAAAAAAGCAAGCATGTTGCAAGTAAGACTGAAATCCGCTGGAAATTGAATTAAACAAGGGTTAATAACAAGTGCTAGAAATCATGACTTAAGAGCTGCAGGAGAGTTGGACCCTTTCCTATTCTACATCATGAAGTGTACAATATAGAGTGATTTCATCTCTAAACAGCAAAGTACGGAGAAGTAACTAAAATATATAAACTGCTCCTTTGGAGTATGTTTGGATTCAGTAATGTTCTCGCTGAAATCTCTGGCTGTTTGCAAGAAAGGCCGAAATATGCAAAAATTAGAATGAAAAAGTGTTAATAACAAGTGCTTGAATCATGCCTTAAGCATTGGAGGTGAGTTTGATTGGTATATTATTCTTCTCCATAGTATAACAGAGAGAGATTTCATCTCTAAACAATGAGAGAGATTTCATCTCTAAACAATAAAGTGCAGAGTATTTACGTAGATATAAACTGCTCCTTTGGAGTCTGTGTGGATCAAGAGCGTTCAGGCTAAAAGAGCTGGCATTACGCCTGAATGACTGAAATCCATAGGAACTTGAATGAAACAAGGGTTAGTAACAACTGCTAGAAATCATGAACTAAGAGCTCGAGGTGTGATGTACAGCTATCATATTCTACTCCATGAAGTGTACAACATAGAGTCTGATGAGCTGAAGATCAGATGGAGAGCTATTCTACTGTACTCGATGAAGTTTATAACATGGAATGATTTCATCTCTGAGCATCAAAGTACAGAGAAGTTACTGAAAGATATAAACCGCTCCTTTAGAGTCTGGTATCAGAAGTGTTCTCACTGAAATACTGGCTTTTTGCCAGAGAGACTGAAATCCGCAGGATTTTGAACGAAACAAGGTTAAAGCAAGTGCTCGAAAATGACTTAAGAGTGGGAGGTGAGATTGACTGGTATCCTATTCTATTCCATGAAGGGTACAACATAGAGATATATCATCACTAAACATCAAAGTAGAAAGAAGCTACTTATGTAAGATACAACCTATATCTTTGGAGTCTTTCTTTTTCAAGAGAGTTCAGGCTAAAACTTGGCATTTCACCTGAAAGACAGAAATCCGCAGGATTCTGAATGAAAGAAGAGTTAATAACAAGTGTAGAACTCATGACATAAGAGCTGGAGGTGAGATGGAGAGCTATACTATTCTGCTGCAAGAATGCACAACATAGAGTGATTTCATCTCTAAACATCAGGTTCAGAGAAGTTACAGTAAGATATAAACTGCTCCTTTAGAATCAGGAGCGTTCTCACTGACAACTCTGCAGTTTGCCTTAAGAAGCAAAATCCGCAGAAATTTGAATGAAACAAAGATTAATATCAAGTGCTAGAAATCATGACTTAAGAGCTGGAGGTGATATGGACTTATAGCCTATTCTACTCCATGAAGTGTACAACTTAGGGAAATTTCATATGTATAAATCTAAGTATCGAAAAGTGAAGTAAGACATAAACAGCACATTTTGAGTCATTTTGGATTCAGGAGCGATCACCCTAAAATGTGGCAATTCGCCTTAAAGGCGACATCCTCAGGAATTGGAATGTAAAACGTAGAGTAACAAGTGCTATAAGTCATGTCTTAAGACCTAGGAGTGAGAAGGACTTATATCCTTTTCTACTCCTTGAAGTGTACAATGTAGAGAGACTTCATCTCTAAATATCAAAGAACATAGAAGTTACACTAAGATATAAACAGCACCCTTTGGATACTGATTGGATTCAGGAGTGGTTTTGGTGAAAACATGGCCAGTTGGTGTGAAAGACCTAAACCATTGAATGAATCGATGGTTAATAACAATTGCTACAATCATGACTTAAGCTGTAGGTGAGGTGGCTTACCCTATTGTACTCCATGAACTGTACAACATAGATTTCATCACTAAAAAGCAAAGTACAGAAAAGTTACAGTAAGATATAAACTGCTCCTTTGAAATCTGTTTGGAATCAGGAGCATTCTCGCTGAAAACTCTGGCAGATCCCCTTAAGGGCTGAATTTCCAAGAATTTGAATGAAACAAGGGATAATAACAAGTGCTAGAATGTATGACTTAGAAGCAGAGGTGAGATGGACTTATATCCTATTCTATTCCATAAAGTGTACAACATGGGGATTTTCAACACTTAACATCTAAGTACAGAAAGTTAAGTAAGATATAAATGCTACTTTGAGTAGTTTGGATTCAGGAGTATTTCGCTGAAAATACTGGCAATTTGCCATAAAAGCAAAAATCTGCATAAATTTGAATGAAACAAGGGTTAATAACAAGTGTTAGAAATCTTGACTTAAGAGCTGGAGATGAGATGGACTTATATCCTATTCGACTCCATGAAATGTACAACATAAAGAGATTTCATCTCTAATCATCAAAGTGCAGAGAAGTTACAATAAGATATAAACTGCTCCTATGAAATCTGTTTGGATTCCTGAGGATTTCATTGACAACTCTGGCAATTCCCCTTAAGGAGCGAAATCCACAAATTTGAATGAAACAAGGGTTAGTAACAAGTGCTAGAATTTATGACTTAGAAACTGGTGGTGAGATTGACTTATATTTATTCTACACCATGAAGAGTACAACATAGGGAAATTTCTTCCGTAAACATCTAAGTACAGAAAAGTTAAGTAAGGTATTAACAGCCCATTTGAGACTTTTTGGATTCAGGAGCGTTTTCCCTAAAATGCTGGCAATTCGCCTTGAAGGACAAAATTCTCAGGAATTGGAATGAAAAAAGGGATTATAACAAGTGCTATAAATCATGTCTAAAGACCTGGGGGTGAGATGGACTTATATCCTATTTTACTCCTGGAACTGTATAATATAGAGAGATTTAATCTCTATACATCAAAGTACAGATAAGCCAACAAAGATATATACTGCACCCTTTGGATACAGATTGGATTTAGGACTGTTCTCCAAGAAAACTCACCAGAAGGACAGAAAGACCTAAATCAGCAGAAATTTGAATGAAACATGGTTAGTAACAAGTGCCAAAATCATTACTTAAGCTAGTGGTGAGATGGACTTATCCTATTGTACTCCATGAAATCTACAACACAGAGAGATCTAATCATTAAACATCAAAGTACAGAGAAGTTATAGTAAGATATAAAATGCTCCTTTGGAATCTGTTTGGATCAGGAATATTCTGAATGACAACTTGGCAGTTGGCCTTAAGGGACGAAATCCCCAGGAATTTATATGAAACAAGGGTTAATAAACAGTGCTAGAAATCATGACTTAAGGCCTGGGGTGAGAGGGACTTATATCCTATTCTACTTCACGAAGTGTACAACTTAGGGAAATTTCATCCGTATACATTTAAGTCCATAAAAGTGAAGTAAGATATAGCAGTTCATTTTGAGTCATTTTGGATACAGGAGATTTCTCCCTAAAATGCTGGCAATTAGCCTTAAAGGGGAAATCTGCAGGAATTGGAATGAAAAATGTATAGTAACAAGTGCTAGATATAATGCCTTAAAGACCTGGGGGTGAGATGGACATATATCCTATTCTACTCCATGAAGTGTAAAACATAGAGAGATTTCATCTATAAACATCAAAGTACAGAGAAGTTACAGAAGGATATACTGCACCCTTTAGATTCTGATTGAATTCAGGAGGTTTCTCGCTTAAACACGTACAGTTGTGGTGAAAGCCCTAAATAAGCAGGAATTTCAATGAAACAAGTGTTAATATCAAGTGCTAGAATGTATGACTATAAGCTGGGGGTAAACATCTAAGTACAGAAACGTTAATTAAGATATATACTGCTCGTTTTGAATTTTTGGATTTAGGAGAGGTCTGCCTAAAATGCTGACAATTTGCCTTAAAGGCCGAAATCCGCACGAATTGCAAAGAAAAAAGGGATAATACAAGTGCTATAAATCATTTCTAAAGACCTAGGCTTGAGATGGACTTATATCCTTTTTTACTCCATGAAGAGTACAAGATAGTGATTTTTCATCTCTAAACATCAAAGTACAGAGAAGTTACACATAGAAATAAACTGCAAACTTTGGATTCTGATTGGATTCAGGAGCGTTCTCGCTGAAAACACTGCCAGTCAGCCTGCAAAACTTAAAGCCACAGGAATTTGAATTAAACAGCATTAATATCAAATTATAAAAATATGACTTAAACTAGATGTGTTTTTGACTTATCCTATTTTACTCTATGAAACATACAACATAGAGAGATTTCATCTCTAAATATCAAACTAGAGAAAATTTATGTAAGATATAAACAGGTGCTTTGGAGTGTGTTTGGGTTCAGTAGTGTTATGGCTGAAAATGCTGGAGGTTCACACTAAAGGTCGATACATGGAGGAATTTGAACGAGACAATGGTTAATAACAAGTGCTAGAAATCATGACTTAAGCACTGGAGGTGATATGGACCTATATCCTATACTACTCTATGAAGTGTAAAACATAGAGAGATTTCATCAGTAAACATCAATGTACAGAGAACTTCAGTATGATATATATTGCTCCTTTGGAATCTGTTTGAATCAAGTGCATTCTCGCTGACAAAGTGGAAGGTCCCCTTAAGGGCCGAATCCTCAGGAATTTGAATGAAACAAGGGATAATAACAAGTGCTAGAATGCATGAATTAGAAGCTGGAGGTGAGATGGACTTAATCCTATTCTATCCGTGAAGTGTACAACATAGGGAAATTTCACCCTAACCATCTAAGTACAAAACAGTTAAGAAGATATAAATACTCCTTTAGAGTTGTTTGGATTCAGGAGCATTTCCTGAAAACACTTGCAACTCGCCTTAAAAGCCAAAATACACATACATTTGAATGAAACAAGGGTTAATAACAATTGCTAGAAATCTTGACCTAAGAGCTGGAGGTGAGATGGACTTCTTTCCTATTTAGTCCATGAAATGTACAACTTAGGGAAATTTCATCCGTATACATCTAAGTACAGAAAAGTGAAGTGAGACATAAATAGTTAATTCTGATTCATTTTGGTTTCAGGAGAGTTCTCCTTAAAACGCTGGCAATTTTCCTTAAAGGCGAAATCAAACAGGAATTGAAATGACAAAAGTATAGTAACAAGTGCTATAAATCATTAAGACCTGGGGGTGAGAAGGACTTATATCCTAGTCTACTCCATGAAGTGTAAAACATAGAGAGATTTCATCTATAAATGTCAAAGTACAGAGAAGTTACAGAAAGATGTATATTGAAACCTTAATTTCTGATTGAATTCATGAGGTTTCTGGCTTAAAGCACAACCAGTTGGACTGAAAGCCCTACATCAGTAGGAATTTCATTGAAACACTGCTAATATCAAGTAAAATTTTGTCTTAACACTAGGGGTGAGATGGACTTATATCCTATTTTTCTCCTTAAAGTGTATAATACAGAGAGATTTCATCTCTAAATATCAAAGTACAGAGAAGTTACACTAAGATATGAAATGCACCCTTAGGACACTGATTGGATTCAGCAGCGTTCTGGGTGAAAACACAGCCTGATGGCCTGAAAGACCTAAATCCACAGGAGTTTGAATGAAATAAGGTTTTATAACATGTGCTAAAATCATGACTTAAGCTATAGGTGAGATGGATTTTATCCTATTGTACTCCATGATTGGACAACATAGAGAGATTTCATCAGTAAACATCAAAGTACAGAGAAGTTCCAATAAGATATAAACTGCTCCTTTGGAATCTGTTTGGAATCAGGTGCATTCTCGCTAACAAAATTGCAGTTCCCCTTAAGGGCCGAATCATAAGGAATTTGAATGAAACAAGGGATAATAACAAGTGCTAGAATGTATAACTTAGAAGCTGGAGGTGAGATGGACATATATCCTATTCTATTCCATGAAGTGTACAACAGAGGGAAATTTCACCCTAACTATCTAAGTACAAAAGAGTTAAACAAGATAGAGATGCTCCTTTTGAGTTGTTTGGATTGAGGAGCATCTCGTTGAAAACACTGGAAATTCATCTTAAAAGCCAAAATCCGCATAAATTGATTGAAAAAAGGTTAATAACAACTGCTAGAAATCTTGATTAAGAGCTGGAGGTGAGATGGACTTCTTTCCTATTTAGTCCATGAAGTGTACAACTTAAGGAAATTTCATCTGCATACATCTAAGTACAGAAAAGTGAAGTAAGATATAAACAGTTACTTTTGATTCATCTTGGATTCAGGAGAGTTCTCCCTAAAAGGCTGGCAATTCAACTAAAAGGCAAAATCCACAGGAATTGGAATGAAAAACGTATAGTAACAAGTGCTAGAAATCATACTTAAGACCTAGGGGTGATGGACTTATGTCCTATTCTACTCCATAAGTAAAAACTAGAGAGATTTCATATATAAATATCAAAGTACAGAGTAGTTACAGAAAGATATATACTGTACCCTTAATTTCTGATTGAATTCATGAGGTTTCTGGCTTAAAACACGACCAGTTGGGCTGAAAGCCCTACATCAGCAGGAATTTCATTGAAACAGTGTTAATATCAAGTGCTATAAATCTTGTCTTAACACTGGGGGTGAGATGGACTTATATCCTATTTTTCTCCTTAAAGTGTATAATACAGAGAGATTTCATCTCTAAATATCAAAGTACAGAGAAGTTACACTAAGATATAAACTGCACCCTTTGGACACTGATTAGATTCAGCAGCGTTCTCGGTGAAAACACAGCCAGTTGGCTTGAAAGGCCTAAATCCGCAGGAGTTTGAATGAAATAAGGTTTCATAACATGTGCTAAAATCATGACTTAAGCTGTAGGTGAGATAGATTTTATCCTATTGTACTCCATGTTTGGACAACATAGGGAGATTTCATCAGTAAACATCAAAGTACAGAGAAGTTCCAGTAAGATATAAACTGCTCCTTTGGAATCTGGCATTCTCGCTAACAAAATCGCAGTTCCCCTTAAGTGCGGAATCATTAGGAATTTGAATGAAACAAGGGATAATAACAAGTGCTAGACTGTATGGCTTAGAAACTGGAGGTGAGATGGACTTATATCCTATTTTATTCCAAGAAGTGTACAACATAGGGAAATTTCACCCTAACTATCTAAGTACAGAACAGTTAAGCAAGATATAAATGCTACTTTTGAGTTGTTTGGATTCAGGAGCTTATCGCTGAAAACACTGGCAATACGCCCTAAATCCAAAATGGGCATAAATTTGAATGAAACAAGTGTTAGTAACAAGTGCTAGAAATCTTGACTTAAGAGCTGGAGGTGAGATGGACTTCTATACTATTAACTCCATGAAGTGTACAACTTAGGGAAATTTCATCTGTATACATCTAAATACAGAGAAATGAAGTAAGATATAAAGAGCTCTTTTTGATTCATTTTGGATTCAGGAGAGTTCTCCCTAAAATGCTGGCAATTCACCTTAACGGTGAAATCAGCAGGAATTGGAATGAAAAATGAATAACATGTGCTATAAATCATACATAAGACCTGGGTGATATGGACTTATATCCTATTCTATTCCATGAAGAGTACAATAAAGAGATATTTCATCTCTAAACATCAAACTACAGAGAAATTACACATAGATATAAACTGCACCCTTTGGATTCTGATAGGATTCAGGAGCGTTCTCGCTGAAATCACTGCCAGTTGGCCTGAAAGACTTAAATCTGCAGGAATTTGAATGAAACAGTGGTAATATCAAGTGCTATAATCTTGTCTTAAGACCTGGAGGTGAGATGGACTTATATTCTATTTTTCTCCTAAAGTATATACTATAGAGAGATTTAATCTCTAAATATCAAAGTACAGAGAAGTTACGCTAAGATGTAAACTACACCCTTTGGATACAGGTTAGATTCATCTGCGTTCTCAGTGAAAACACGGCCAGGTGACCTGAAAGACTTAATCCACAGGAGTTTGAATGCAATAAGGTTTAATAGAAAGAGATAAAATCATGACTTAAGCTGTAGGTGAGATGGATTTTATCCTATTGTACTCCATGAAGTGGATAACATAGAGAGATTTCATCAGTAAACATAAAGTACAGAGAAGTTCCAGTAAGATATAAACTGCTCCTTCAGAATCTGTTTGGAATCAGGAGCATTCTAGTTTACAAGTCTGGCAGTTCCCCTTAAGGGCCAAATCCTCAGGAATTTGAATGAAACAAGGGATAATAACAAGTGCTAGACTGTATGACTTAGAAGCTGGAGGTGAGGTGGACTTATATCCTATTCTATTCCATGAAGTGTACAAGATAGGGAAATTTTACCCTAACCATTTAAGTACAGAAAAGTTAAGCAAGATATAAATGCACCTGATGAGTTGTTGGATTCAGGACCAACTCGCTGTAAACACTGGCAATATGCCTTAAATTCAAAATCCGCATAAAATTGAATGAAACAAGAGTTAATAACAAGTGCTAGAAATCTTGACTTAAGATCTAGAGGTGAGATGAACTTCTATACTATTAACTCCATGAAGTGTACAACTTAGGGAAATCTCATCCATATACATCTAAGTACAGAAAATGAAGTAAGACATAAACAGCTCATTTTGATTCATTTTGGATTCAGGAGAGTTCTCCCTAAAATGCTGGCAATTCTTCTGAAAGGTGAAATCCGCAGGATTTGGAATGAAAAACATATAATAACAAGTGCTATAAATCATACTTAAAACCTGGGGGTGAGAGGGTAAAGTATCCTATTCTACTCCATGAAGAGTACAATATAAAGAGATTTCATCTCTAAACATCAAAATACAGACAAGTTACACATAGATATAAACTGCACCTTTTGGATTTGATTGGATTCATGAGCGTTCTCGCTGAAAACACTGCCAGTTGGCCTGCAAGACTTAAATCTGTAGGAATTTGAATGAAACAATCGTTGTTAACAACTGCTAAAAATCCTGCCTTAAACTGGAGTTGAGAAGGACTTATTCTACTGTAGTCCATGATGTGTACAACATAGACAGATTTCATCTCTAAATATCAAAGTACAGAAAATTTAACTAAGATATAAACAGTTGCTTTGGAGTCTGTTTGGGTTCAGGAGTGTTCTGACTGAACATGCCGGAAGTTCACCCTAAAGGCCGATACATGGAGGAACTTGAATGAAACAAGGATTAATAACATAGAGAGATTTCATCAGTAAACATCAAAGTACAGAGAAGTTCCAGTAAGATATAAACTGCTTTTGGGATCTGGAATCAGGAGCATTCTAGCTGACAAGTCTTGCAGTTCCCCTTAAGGGCTGAATCATTAGGAATTTGAATGAAACAAGGGATAATAACAAGTGCTAGAATGTATGACTTAAATGCTGGTGGTGAGTTGGACTTATATCTATTCTACTCCATTGAGTGTACATAGGGAAATTTCATTCATGAACATCCAAGTACAGAAGAGTACAGGATAGAGATTTTTTTTATCTCTAAACATCAAAGTACATTGAAGTTACACAAGATATAAACTGCATCCTTTGGATTGATTTAATTCAGCAGTGTACTTGCTGAAAACACTGCCAGTTGGCCTGCAAAAATTTGTCTGAAAGGCCAAAATCTCAGATATTAGAATGAAACAAGCACCAATCACAAGTGCTCGAAATCATGACTTAAGAGCTGGAGGTGAGATTGACTGCTATCCTATTCTACTCCATGAAGGGTACAACATAGAGAGATTTCATCTCTAAACATCAAAGTACAGAGAAGTTATGTAAGATATAATCTGCTCCTTTGGAGTCTGTTTGCATTCAGTTCTGTTTTCGCTGAAACGCTGGCTATTCACCTGAAATCCGAAATGTGCATGAATTTGAATGAAACAAAGGTTAATAACAAGTTCTAGAAATCATGACTGATGAGCTGGAGGTGAGATCGAGAACTATTCTACTCTACTCGATGAAGAGTATAACAGAGTGATTTCATCTCTGAACAACAAAGTACAGGATAGTTACTGAAAGATATGACCTGCTCCTTTGGAGTCTGTTTGGATTCAAGAGCGTTCAGGCTAAAAAAGCTGGTATTTCACCTGAAAGACCGAAATCCACAGGAATTTGAATGACACAAGGTTTAATAACAAGTGCTAGAATTCATGACCTAACAACTCGGTGTGATGGACAGCTATCCTATTCTTCTCCAGAAGTGTACATTATAGAGTGATTTCATCTCTGAACATCAAAGTACAGAGAAGTAACTGAAAGATATAACTGCTTCTGTACATTCTGTTTGGATTCAGTAGTATTCTCGCGAAAAACAATGACTGTTCACCTGAGGGGTGAAATTCGCAGAAATTTGAACAAAACATGGGTTAATAACAAGAGCTTGAAATCAGGAATTAAGAGCTGGAGGTGAGATTGAAGGGTATCCTATTCTGCTCCATGAATGGTACACGATAGAGAGATTTCATCTCTAAACATCAAATAGAGAGAGGCTACGTAATTTATAAATTGCACCTTTGCAGTCTGTCTGGATTCAAAAGCGTTCAGGCCAAAAAGCTGGCATTTTGCCTGAAAGTCTGAAATCTGCACGAATTTTAATGAAACAAAGGTTAATAATAAGTGCTAGAAATCATGACTGATGAGCTGGAAGTGAGAGAGCTACTCTACTCTACTCGATGATGTGTATAACATAGAGTGATTTCATCTCTGAACATCAAAGTACAGAGTAGTTACTGAAAGATATAAAATGCTCTTTTGGAGACAGTTTGGATTCAAGAGCATTCAGGCTAAAACAGCTGGCATTTGAATGACACAAGTGTTAATAACAAGTGCTAGAAATCATGACTTAGAGCTGGAAGTGAGCTGGACTGCTATCCTATTCTACTCCATGAAATGTACAATATAGAATAATGTCATCTCTTAACATCAAAGTACGGAATATTTATTGAAAGATATAATCTGCTCCTTTGGAGTCTGTTGGGATTCAGTAGCATTCTTGCTGAAAATGCTGGCAGTTTGAATGTAAGGCTGAAATCCACACATATTTGAATGAAACAAGGGTCAAAAACAAGTGGTCAAAATAATGTCTTAAGAGATGGAGGAGAGATTGAATGGTATCCTATTAACTCCATGAAGGGTACAACATAGAGAGATTTCATCTCCAAACAACAAAGTAGAGAGAAGTTACTTATGTAATATATAAAATGCTCGTTTGGAGTCTTTCTGGATTCAAGAGCGTTCAGGCCAAAAAAGCTGGTATTTCACCTGAAACCATGAAATCCACAAGTATTTGAAATAACAAATGGTTAATAGCAACTGCTAAAAATCATGACTTAATAGCTGGATGTGAGATTAATGGCTATCCTATTATACTCCATGAACGGAACAACATAGAGAGATTTCATTTTGAACATCAATGTAGGGAGAGCTACCTAAGATATAAATTGCTCCTTTGGAGTTGTCTGGATTCAAGAGCATTCAGTCTAAAAAAGCTGGCATTTTGCCTGAAAGAGCAAACAAATCAAGACATTTAATGAAACGGGTTAATAACGAATTCTAGCAATCATGATTTAAGAGCTGTAGGTGAGATGGACATGTATCCTAATCTACTCCATGATGTGTACAACATAGAATATTTCATCTTTAAACATCAAAATACAGAGAAGTTACTGAAAGATATAATTGCTCCTTTAGAGTCTGTTTGGATTCAGTAGCGTTCTCAATGAAAACACTGACTGTTCACCTGTAAGGCCGAAATCCGCAAGAATTGAAGGAAATAAGGGTCAATAACAAGTGCTCGAAATAATGACTTAAGAGCTGGAGGTCAGATAAACTGCTATCCTATTCTATTCCGTGAAGGGTACAACATAGAAAGATTTCATCACTATAATTCAAAGTAGAGAAAATCTTTGTAATATATAAACTGCTCCATTGAGTCTGTCTGGATTCAAGAGCGTTCAAGCTAAAAAGCAGGCATTTCACCTGAAGGACCGAAATCTGCAGGATTTCAATGAAACAAGGGTTAAAAACAAGTGTTTCACATCATGACTTAAGGCAGGAGGAGAGATGGACAATAATCCTATTCTAGTCCACAAAGTGTACAATATAGAGTGATTTCATCTCTGAACATCAAAGTAAGGAATAGTTACTGAAAGATATTAACTGCTCCTTTGGAGTCTGTTTGCATTCAGGAGTATTCTTGCTGAAAACGCTTGCTGTTTGCCTGAAAGGCCAAAATCCACAGGAATTTGAACTGAACAATGGTTAATAACAAGTGCTCGAAATCATGACTTAAGAGCTGGAGTTGAGAAAGCCTGATATCCTATTCTAATACATGAGGGTACAACATAGACAGATTTCATCTCTAAACACAAAGTACAGAGTAGTTACATAAGATATAATGTGCTCCTTTGGCATCTGTAAGGATACAAGCGTATTCAGGCTAAAAAAGCTAGCAGTTCACCTGAAAAACCAAAATCCGCAGGAATATGAATGAAACAAGGGTTAATAACAAGTGCTAGAAATAATAACTTAAGAGCTGGAGGTGAGATGAACTGGTATCCTATTCTATTCCATGAAGGGCACAACATAGAGAGATTTCATCTCTAAACATCAAAGTACAGAGAAGTAACGTAAGATAAACTGCTCCTTTTGAGTCTGACTGGATTCAAGAGCACTCACGCAAAAAATCTCTCATTTTGCCTGAAAGACCAAAATCCACAGGAATTCGTATGTAGAAAGGGTCAGTAACAAGTGCTAGAAATCATGACTTAAGAGCTGGAGGTTAGGACAGCTATCCTATTCTACTCCATGAAGAGTACGATATAGAGAGGTTTCATTTCTAACATCAAAGTAAAGAGAATTTACACATAGATATAATTTGCACCCTTTGGATTCTGATTGGATTCTTGAGCATTCTCACTGAAAACACTGCCATTTGGCCTGAAAGACATAAATCTGCAGGAATTGAATGAAACAAGTGTTAATAACAAGTGCTAAAAATCATGATATAAACAGGAGGTGAGATGGACATATCCTATTGTACTGCATGAAGTGAACAACAGAGAGAGATTTCATCTCTAAACTTCAAAGTACAGAGAAGTTACTGAAAGATATAAACTTCTCCTTTGGAGTCTGTTTGGATTCTGTAGCATTCGCTGAAAATGCTGGCTATTCTTCTGAAAGGCTGAAATCCGCAGCATTATGAATGAAACAAGGGTTAATAACAAGTGCTCGGAATCATGACTTAACAGCTGGAGGTGAGATTGATTGGTATCCTTTCTACTCCATGAAAGGTACAACATGGAGAGATTTCATCTCTAAACATCAAAGTACAAATAAGTTACGTAAGATACAACCTGCTCCTTTGGAGTCTGTTTATATTCAGTTGAGTTCTTGCTGAAATTCTGGCTGTTCACCTGAAAGGCCAAAATCGCAGGAATTTGAATGAAAGAAGTGTTAATAACAATTGCTCAAAAACATGACTTAAGAGTTGGAGGTGAGTTTGACTTGTATCCTATTCTACTCCATGAAGAATACAACATAGAGAGATATAATCTTTAAATATCAAAGTGCAGAGAAGAAAAGTAAGATATAATCTGCTCCTTTAGAATCTGCATGGATTCAAGAGCATTCAGGTTAAAAAAGCTGGCGTTTCGCCTGAAAAACTAAATCCGCAGGAATTTGAATGAAAATAATGTTAATAACAAGTGCTAGAAATCAAAACTTAAGAGCTGGAGGTTAGATGGAGAGCTATTCTATTGCTTTCCATGAAATGTAAAACATAGAGTGATTTCATCTCTAAATATTAAAGAAGGAGAAGTTACTAAAAGATATAAAATGCTCCTTTGGAGTCTTGATTCAGTAATGTTCTCAGTGAAAACGCATGCTGTTGGCATAAGGCCGAAATTTGAAGGAATTTGAATGAAACAAGGGTTAATAACAAGTACTTGAAATCATGACTTAAGAGTTGGAGGTGAGATTGACTGGTATCTTATTCTACTCCATAAAGGATACAACATAGAGAGATTTCCTCTCTAAACATCAAAGTACAGAGAAGTCATGCAAGATGTAAACTGAGACATAGGGTGTCTGTATACAAGAGCATTCAGCCTAAAAAAGCTGGCATTTCACCTGAGTGTCCCAAATCCACAGGAATTTGAATGAAATAAGGGATAATAACAAGTGCTCAAAATCATGACTAAGAGCTGGAGGTGAGATGGACAGCTATCCTATTCTACTACACAAGTATACAACATAAAGTTTTTCATTTCTTAACATCAAACTACAGAGAAGTTACTGAAAGATGTAAACTGCTCCTTTGGAGTCTGTTTGGATTCAGTAGAGTTCTAGCTGAAGATGATGACTATTTGCCTGAGAGACGAAATTTGCAGGAATTTGTACAAAACAAGGGTTAATAACAAGTGCTTGAAACCATGACTTAAGAATTGGAGATGAGATTGAATGTTATTTTATTCTACTCGATGAAGGGTACACCATAGAGAGATTTCATCTCTAAACATCAAAGTACAGAGAAGTTACGTAATTTATAAATTTTTCCTTTGGGGTCTGTCAGTATTCAAGAGAGTTCAGGCCAAGAAAGCTGGCATTTCACCCGAAAGTCCAAAATCCACAGGAATTTGAATCAAACAAAGGTTAATAACAAGTGCAAGAAATCATCACTTAAGAGCTGGAGTTGAGATGGACTGCTATCCTATTCTATCCATTAAGTGTACAACATAGAGTGATTTCATCTCTAAACATCTAATTACAAAGAAGTTACATAGATATAAACTGCTCCTACGGAGTCTGTCTGGATTCAAGATTTCAGGTGAAAAAAGATGGCATTTCGCCTGAGATACCGATATCTGCAGGAATTTGAATAAAACAAGTGTAAATAACAAGTGCTAGAAATCAGGACTTAAGAGCTGGAGGTGAGATGGACAAATAACCTTCTACTCCATGAAGTGTACAACATAGAGAGATTTCAACTCTAAACATCAAAGTACAGAGAAGTTAAGTAAGGTATAAACTACTGCTTTGAAGTCTGTTTGGATTCAGGAGCATTCTCCCTGAAAACTCAGGCATTTCACCGGAGAAATGAAATCCTCAGTAATTTGATGAATCAATGGTTATTAAGACGTGATAGAACTCATGAATTAACAGCTGGAAGTTAGATAGACAGCTAGCCTTTCTACTCAATGAAGAGTTCAACATAGAGAGATTTCAACTCTAAACATCAAAATAGAGACGTTAAGTAAGATATAAATTGCTCCTTTGGAGTCTGTTCGGATTCAAGAGCGTTCTTGCTGAAAACGCTGGCACTTTGCCTGTGAAACAGAAATTCACAAGAATTTGAATGAAACAAGGTTTAATAAAAAATGGTAGAAATCATGACTTAAGAGCTGGAGGTGAGATGTAAAGCTCTCCTATTGTACTAAAAGAGGTTTACAACATAGAGAGATTTCAGCTCTAAACATCAAAGTACAGAGAAGTTTTTGTAATATATAAACTGTTCCTTTGAAGTCTTTATGGATTCAGGATGATTATCACTAAAAAAACAGGTTGTTTGCCTGAAAGGCTGAAATCCACAGGCATTTGACATATACAAGGGTTAATTACAAGTGCTGGAAATCATAACTTAATAGCTGGAGGTGAGATTGACTGCTATATTATTCTAGTCCATGAAGTGTACAACATATAGAGATTATATATCTAAACATCAAAGTAGAGCAGATAAGTAAGATATAAAGTGCTCAATTCGAGTCTGATTGGTTCAAGAGCATCCTTTCTAAAAATGCAGGCATATCACCAGTAAGACCGAAATCCTCAGGAATTTGAATGAAACAATGGTAATAAGAAGTGCTATAAATCATGTCTTAAGAGCTGGAGGTGAGATGGACAGCTATACTATTCTACTCCATGAAGTGTACAACATAGCGAAATTTCATCTCAAATCATCAAACTACAGAGAAGTTACAGTAAGATATAAATTGCTCCTTTTAGTCTTTTTGGATTCAGAAGTGTTCTTGCTGAAAATGCTGGCATTTCACCAGAAAGACTGAAATCCGCAGGAATTTCAAGGAAACAAGGGTTAATAGAAGTGCTAGAAATCATGACTTAAGAGCAGAAGGTGAGATTGACTGGTATCCTATTCTATTCCATGAAGGGTACAACATAGAGAGATTTCATCTCTAAACATCAAAGTTGAGAGAAGCATCGTAAGATATAAACTGCTCCTTTGAGAAGTCTGGAATCAAGAGCTTTCAGGCTAAAAAACCTGGCAGTTCACTAAAAGACAGAAATTCGCAGGAAGTTGAATGAAACAAGGGTTAATAACAAGTGCTAAAAATCATGAATTAAGTACTGGAGGTGAGATGGACAGGTAACCTATTCTACTCCATGAACTGTACAGCATAAAGTGATTTCATCTGAACATCAAAGTACAGAGAATTTACTCAAAGATATAAACTACTCCTTTAGAGTCTGTTTTGGATTCAGTAGTGTTCTCGCTGAAAATGCTGTTTGTTTGCCTCAAAGGCCAAAATCCACAGGAACTGAATGAAACAAGTGTAAATAACAAGTTCTCGAAATTATGACTTAAGGCTGGATTGAGATTGGCTGGCATCCTATTCTACTCCATGAAGAGTACAACAGAGAGAGATTTCTTCTCTAAAAATCAAAGGACAGAGAAGTTACATAACATATAATCTGTTCCTTTGGATCTGTCTGAAATCAAGAGCGTTTAGGCCAAAAAAGCCAGCATTTCAAATGAAAGAAAAAATCTGCTGGAATTTGAATGAAACTGGGTTTCATTCAACAGGTGCTAGAAATCATGACTTAAGAGCTGGAGGTGAGATGGACAACTATCCTATTCTACTCCATGGTGTACAACATAGAGTGATTTTATCTTTGAACATCAAAGTTCAGAGAAGTTACTGAAAGATATATACAGCTCGTTTTGAGTCTGTTTGGTATTAATAGCATTCTCGCTGAAAATGCGGGCTGTTTGCCAGAAAGGCTGAAATCCTCAGGAATTTGAATGAAACAAGGGTTAATAACAAGTGCTCGAAATCATGACTTAAGACTTGTAGATGAGATTGAATGGTATACAACTCTACTCCATGAAGGGTACAACATAGAGATATTTCATCTGTAAACATCAATGTGGAGAAGTTTCATATGTAAGATATAAACTGCTTCTTTGGAGTCTTTCTGGATTCAAGAGCATTCAGGCTTAATAATCTGGCATTTCACCTGAAAGACCGAAATCAGCAGGAATTTGAATGAAACAAGGGGTAATAAGAGGTGCTAGAAATCATGACTTAAGAGCTGGAGGTGAGATGGACAACTATACTATTCTACTCCATGATATGTACAACATAGGGAGATTTCAACTCTAATCATCAACTACAGAGAAGTTACAGTAAGATATCAACTGCTCCTTTTAGTCTTATTGGATTCAGGAGCATTCTCACTGAAAATGCTGGCAGTTCCCTGGAAAGAATGAAATTCACAGGAACTTGAAGGAAAAAGGGTTAATAGAAGTGGTAGAAATCATGACTTAATAGCTGGAGGTGAGAGGCACATCTATCCTATTCTACTCATGATGTGTAAAACATAGGGAAATTTTATCCATAAACTTCAAAGTGCAGAGTAGTTACAGTAAGATATCAACTGCCCCTTTGGAGTGTTTGGATTCAGCAGCATTCTCGATGAAAATGATGGCAGTTCACCTGAAAGGCTGAAAACCTTAGGAATTTGAATGAAGCAAGGGTTTATAACAAGTGCTAAAAATCATGATGTAAGAGCTGGAGAAAGGATTGATTAATATCCTATTCTACTAAATGAAATTTACAACATAGAGAGATTTTAACTCTTAACATCAAGTACAGAAAAATAAGTAAGATACAAACTGCTGTTTTGGAGTCTGTTTGGATTCAGGAGCGTTCTTCCTGAACGCTATTAAGAAGTGCGAGAACTGGCCCAGGTTAGCTACTGGATGTCACCCGCACCAGTCCAGGCTTCTGGGAGGGACCCCCCACCACGCCGGCCTCTCCGTTATCCCTGGGAGCCAACCCCCACAGCCAGGTTGCTCTGGGAACCTGCCTACCTTGCTCACACCCAGGTTAGCCACTGGAGGTCAACTGCGCTGGCGACAGGCCTCTGGGAGGGACGCCCATTAGCCGCCCTATATCCATCATATAAGTGAGACCATCCTGTACTTCTCTTTTTCTTTTTGACTTATTTCTGCATATATGACTCTTTCTAGTTCCATCCAGGTTGCTGCAAATGACATGTTTGTCCTCCTTGATGGATGCGTAGTATTCCTTTGTGTATATGCACCACATTTTTTTATCCAATCATCTGTTTAGGGGCATTTGGTTTGTTTCCACTTCTTTACAACTGTAAACAGGGCTGCAATGAACATGCACATATATGTGTCCTTTTGAATTAATGTCTTCATGTCCTCTGGGTAGATTTCTAGTACTGGGATTGCTGGGTCGAATGGTAAGTCCACTTTCAATTGATTGAGGATCCTCCACACAGTCTTCCATAGTGGCTGGACCAGTTTGCACTCCCACCATCAGTGTAAGAGAGTTTCTTTTTCTCCACATCTGCGACATTTGTTGTTGTCTGTTTTATTTATGTGGGCCATTCTTACTAGTATAAGATGGTATCTCAGTGTGGTTTTAATTTGCATTTCCCTGATTATTAGTGATGTTGAGCATTTTTTCATATGCCTATTAGTCATCTGTATCTCTTTGGTGAAGTGTCTTTTAGTTCTCCCCATATATTGATTGGGTTTTTTGCTTTGTTTTTGTTGAGTTGTAGGAGCTCCTTGTGGATCTTTGTTCTCAGACACTTGTCACTTGTCTGGAGGGCAAAAATTTTCTTTTGGTTTTATTTATTGTCTCTTTTGCTGAACAGAAACTTTTTAGTTTTATATAGTCCCAGCTGTTTATGTTTTCCTTCATTTTTTTTGCCAGCCATAGTTGTTTCCCCAAATGGATTTCTGAGGTGAAATTCATGAAGGGTTTTGCCCAGGTTTTCTTCTATGTATTTTGTGGTTGCAGGTCTCACTTTCAGGTCCTTTATCCATTTTGAGTTAAGTTTTGTACAGGGTGTGAAGGTGTTAACCTGGTCCAGTTTTTTACAAGTTTTGATCCAGTTTTCCCAGCACCATTTACTGAAGAGGCTATCCTTGTTCCAGGGTATGTTTTTTTCCCCTTTGTCAAAGATTAATTGACTGTATATGTGTGGTTTTATTTCCGGATATTCAATTCTGATCCATTGGTCTGTTTGTCTGTTTTTGTACCAGTACCACGCTGTTTTAAGAATTATGGCTTTGTAGTCCAGTCTGAAGTCTGGAATAGTAATACCTCCGTTCTCTCTTCTGTTTGTCAAAAGGGTTTTGGCTATTCGGGGTCTTTTGTTGTTCCATATGAATTCAGTAATTTTTGTTCTATCGCTTTAAAATATGTCATTGGGATCTTTATTGGAATTGCATTGAATCTGTAGATGGCCTTTGGTAGTATAGCCATTTTGATAATGTTGATTTTTCTGATCAATGAACAGGGAATGTCTTTCCATTTTTTTACATCATCTTCTATTTCTTTTAAGAATATTTTATAGTTTTCTTTGTATAGGTCTTTTACGTCTTTTGTTAGGTTAATTCCCAAGTATTTGATTTTCTTTGGTGCAATGGTAAATGCAGTGTTTTTTCTAATTTCTTCTTCTGATTGATTCTTTACATATATGAATGCTGTTGATGCTTGTGTGTTGATTTTGTATCCAGCTACCTTAACAAATCAGTTTATTATTTCAATCAGTTTTTCTGTTGATTTTTCTGTATTCTCTACATAAAGAATTATATCATCCACATATAATGATAACTTTATTTATTCGTTCCTTATTCAGATTCCTTTTATGGTTTCTCTTGTCTTATTGCCCTAGCTAGGACATCCAGAACTATGTTGAAAAGGAGTGGAGAGAGTGGGCATCCTTGCCTGGTTCCGGACTTTAATTGGAATGGTTTCAGTTTTTCCCCATTGAGGGTAATATTTGCTGTGGGTCTGTCATATATAGCTTTTATTATGTTTAGGTATGTTCCTTTTATACCAATTTTTTCCAGAGCTTTCAATATGAAAGGATGCTGATTTTTATCGAATGTTATTTCTGCATTGATTGATATGATCATATGGTTTTTGTTCTTCTCTTTGTTGATGTGGTGGATTATGTTGATTGATTTTCAAATGTTGAACCATCCCTGTGCCCCTGGGATGAATCCCACTTGGTCATGATGGATGATCCTTTTTATGCAATGTTGGATTCGGTTTGCCAGGATTTTGTTTAGATTTTTGCATCTGTGTTCATTATGGAGATTGGTCTGTAGTTCTCTTTCTTTGCACTGTCTTTATTTCATTTTGGGATTAGTGTAATGTTTGCTTCATAGAAGGTATTTGGTAGCTTTCCTTCTTTCTCAGTTTTTTGAAAGAGTTTTAATAGTACTGGTGTTAGTTCCTCTTTGAATGTTTGGTAGAACTCATTTGTAAAGCCATCAGGATTTGGGCTCTTGTATTTAGGGAGAGTTCTGATGACTGCCTCAATTTCACTGCTTGTGATTGACCTGTTTAAGTTTTCTATTTCTTCTTTGTTCAATTTTGGATGACTGTATTGTTCCAGGAATTTGTTCATCTCTTCCAGGTTGCTGTATTTGTTTGCATATAGATGTTCGTAGTAGTGCCTAATTATCTTTTGGATTTCTGCTGTGTCTGTTGTAATATCTCCCTTTTCATTTATAATCCTGTTTATTCGCATTTCTCTCTTCTTTTCTTTGTAAGCCTTGCCAGGGGGTTGTCAATTTTATTTATTTTTTTCAAAAAACCAGCTTTTGGTTTTGTTTATCTTCTTGATGGTCTTTTTGGTTTCTATTTCATTAATCTCCACTTTTAGTTTTGTTATTTCTTGTTATCTGCTGAGTTTTGGATTATTTTGTTGCTCTTTTTCTAAGTCCTCAAGTTGGGAGATTAGAGTATTTCTTTGGGTTGTTTCAGTTCTTTTGTTTGGGCCTGTATTGCTATGAACTTTCTTCGTAATATGTGGGAGCTGACCTGGAAATGGGGGTTCACTGAAATGGAGCTAATAGGCTAGCTCTCTGCCCCCACAGGAGGGATGTATCAGGAGCTGACCTGCATAGCAGGGGACCCTTGAGGCATAGCTCCCAGACCCCAGGTATTGGAGTTGCTGAAGTCATGTGCTGCATGGTTATTAAAAACAATTCAAGGATCCCTGCTGTCAGACCATTTCTATAAACTGAGAGAACAATTCATATCAAATTTGGGAGAACTTTCAGTAGAGGAATTACAAAATCGTTAGCAATGCACCTTAGGCAGTAAAACTCAATGAACTAGATAACTTTGTAGACAGGAAACAATCATGGTGACCATTAATCAGTTTAGCTGTCATGATTTCTAAAGAGATGATTGCTTGGGAATGTTTTGTAATATCTAATGATTATCTGTTTTCCATTGAGATATTGACTTCTGTTTTTCCATTGAGATATTGACTTCATGTACTTCATGGAATGTTGATGTAATTCTTTTAAACACTATATATGCTTACTGAAATCTCAAATAAAGCAGCAGATTCATTGCTCACTGAGTGTGTGTCTGTTCAACATCACTGGCCCTGTTCCTTTCCTGCTTCAGCTGTGCCCTGGTTTCCCCGTGGTCTATGCTCTCGCTCAGCTGGTCCATGGCAGGTTGCGCTCAAAAAACAGGAACTCTGGACTGGTAATCTCCTTTCTTTCTTTCTTTCTTTCTTTCTTTCTTTCTTTCTTTCTTTCTTTCTTTCTTTCTTTCTTTCTTTCTTTCTTTCTTTCTTTCTTTCTTTCTTTCTTTCTTTCTTTCTTTCTTTCTTTCTTTCTTTCTTTCTTTCTTTCTTTCTTTCTTTCTTTCTTTCTTTCTTTCTTTCTTTCTTTCTTTCTTTCTTTCTTT